>OY720633.1:178102591-178227591 GCA_963169105.1 Ceriagrion tenellum
GTCTGGACAGGTTTCCCCTGTCGTTCCACTGACCCTGTCTTTTAAGACGATATGCTGCAGCCCTAGCCTGTTTCTCTACTTCCACGTTAAGTGGAGCAAGACACAGTAGGGTCTCCATAGCCAGTGTGGGGGTGGTTTTCATTGCCCCCGTAATTCCCATGCAGGCCATTCCTTGCAGGTGGTTGAGCTTCTTCCTTGCGGAGCTCTGTCTTGTTTTCCCCCACCAGACTAATGAGCAGTGTAAAAAGCTGGGCTTCACCACTGCAGTGTAGATCCAGCTGATCGCTTTTGGCTGGAGTCCCCATGTTTTGCCTAGTGCCCTCCTACAGGTCCATAGGGAGGCACACGCTTTCTTGGCTTTTGCCTCAAGGTGTTCTCCCCAGTTGAGTTTGGAGTCCAGAAGGACTCCCAGATATTTTACTGTAGTTGAAGGTTGCAATATCCTTCCTTGTATCGAAGGAAGTATGAGCCCTTCTCTTTTCTTCTTGTTGGTAAAGAGAACAAGTTTTGTTTTCCCTGGATTTACCGTCAGCCGTGTTTGATGGCACCAGCTCATCGTTCTATCTAAGGCTTTCTGCATAAGTCCAGAGACGGTGCTGAGGTACTTGCCTGTGATGAGAATCACTACATCATCCGCATACCCTTGTGTATAGGCACCCGTTTTATTTAGCCTCGTGATGAGTCCGTCGACCACCATGTTCCACAGCAGTGGGGATAGAACTCCCCCTTGCGGACATCCTCGAGTCACAGCCACCTCCATCGTGCTCTCTCTCAGAACAGCCTTGACTGTTCTTTCTTCTAACATTAATCTGATCCAGTTGACAATGTGTGCATTGACTCCATGTCTCCTGGCTGCAATGCAGATCTGTTCAAATGATGTGTTGTTGAAGGCTCCTTCCACATCGAGGAAGGTGCCCAGACCAAACATCCCATGTTCTAGCACTCCTTCTATCCTGGTGATAAGGTGGGGGAGTGCTGTCTCTACTGATTTGCCTTTTTGGTAGGCATGTTGGTACGGGTGCAGGGGATTATCCTTCAAAGGTCCCTCCCTGATATGCCTGTCTATTATTTTCTCCAGTGTTTTCAGCATAAAGGAAATGAGGCTGATGCCACAAAAGGAGTCAGCTTTGGTGTAGTCAGTCTTTCCTGGTTTAGGGATAAAGACGACTTTAGTGGTCCTCCACTTCACTCTTCACTCCACTTCTTGGGTACATACCCATATGCGAGGCATGATCGGAAGATTCTGACTAGTGGTAGCAGTACCAGGTCCTGTCCCTCATGCAGAAGTGCTGGGAAGACTCCGTCTTCGCCAGCTAATTTGTATGGACTGAAACTCGTTATTGCCCATCGTGTAATGTTGTATGTAATGATGCTGGAGGCCAGTCTCCACTCCGTCCTAGCAGGACGATTGAGAGGCCTCCTTTGGCACATCCCGACCTCCAAGGAGCCTGGAAAGTGTGTCTCCAGCATTAGCTTTAGTGCTTCCTTGTCTGATGACGTGAATTCACCAGAGGGAAGCAGAAGAGACCCCACCCCTGCTTCCGGGTCCTTTGAAATGATCTTGTTGAATCTTGCGAGTTGTGGAACATCTTCCACAGTCTCGCAGAAACTTTTCCAAGATTCTCTTTTCGAGCGCTTAATTGTCGCTCTATATTTCCTCTGGGTCATTCTATAGTTTTCCCAGTCCCTGGGTGTAGATGTTCTCTTCGCTTTGTTGAAGAGCTTTCTTGTCTCTTTCCGGATGTTCTCTAGTTCCGCTCCCCTCCAGGGTAGCTTGCAACTTTCCTTCCTGGTTTTGATGGGGCAGCTGGATTCATAGGATGTGATGATGCTGTGCTGGAGAGACTCCACAGCAGCATCTATGTCATTTACGTTCCTGAATTTATGTCCTGGGGCTTCGGACAGTAACTTCTGGAGTGTGTGCCTATACTTGCCCCAGTCCGTTGATCTGGGGTTTCGGTATGTTGTCGGCCTGTTAGTGGCTTCTAGAAGAGTGAAGTATATGTGCCGATGGTCAGAAAGAGAGACTTCATTCTACACTATCCACTCAGTCACGCCATTCACCATCTGATTGGTGCAAAGAGTAATGTCTATCACTTCTTCCCTAACTCTGTTGGAGAAGGTGGGTCGTGATCCTTTGTTGAGTATATGCAGGTCTGTGGACATGAGATACTCAAGCAGGGCCTCTCCCCTGTCATTGGTGTCCTTGCTTCCCCACACAGTATGGTGCGAGTTAGCATCACACCCGACAAGGAGGTCCCATTTTTTTGATTGGCAGAATCTTACCAGATGCTCCAGTTCCTCTGAAGGTGGTGGTCCTGGTGCATCATACGGTAGATATGAGGAGCAGATCACCAACCTCCTCTCTTCTTCGCCAGCCCCAAGACTCAGCACAGCTGCCGCTTGGTCCCTGGTGGTGAATTCGGGCAGGTGTATAGCATTCAACCCATTTACAAAGATACATGCTCTAGGTCTTTCGACCGAGGTACAAAAGAATACTTTACCCTTGGTCATGCTTAATCCCCTGATTCTACCCTGGAAAGCCCAGGGTTCTTGAATCAGAGCAATCTTAATCTTACCTTCAGAGAGGATCCTTTGCAGGACCCCCGAGGCAGCCTTACTATGTTGGAGGTTGACCTGTAGGCAGCGGATGCCCGCCATCTTGGTCTACTTTCTCCGTTTCGACCTCTGTTGTTGAGGTCGTTGGAGTCTCCTCTTGACCGTCTGCCTTCCCGAGGAACGTATTTCGGTCCTCTGCATGCCGACGTTTGCTCGGAAGTCCGGACTTGAGATGAAGGTGGCGGAGGGCTCGTCTACTCCAAGGACAAACCTCGTCCCACGCTCCACCTCCTTCCTCTCGTAGGTTCTCCAGAGAGAAGTTTGAAGTCCTGGGTTGGACCTCTTCATTCTCTCAATGAGAGTCTTGGTATCCAGTTTGCTAAATCCAGGGACCCACACCATCATACTTCTTCTCCTGATGAGGCTGTCGGCATCAACCACCTTCACGATGGTGTCGCCAATTTTTCCTACAGCCTCGACCAGCCAGTTGGCTGAGTAATCGTTGCCGCAGGCGAATTCTACTGCCCCGTTGGTGAGCCTGTTGGCTTCAAAGAGTGGGATCTCTTCCTCTGCAGGAATCATATCCCACATCTCTTCCAGCCTCACAATTGCAATCCTGTGCCATTCCTCAGTCATCATCACCTCCGGGTAGGAAACCGGCACGATTGCCATCTTTTTTAGGTTTTTGGTAACCTGTGCGTAGGTGGAGGTCCTTGGTTTCTTGGCCTCCTGCGCCAAGTTCGTTGGGGTGTCTCCAGCTGTCCTCCCCCTTTTTTGGGATCCGCCTCCAGATTTCTCGGTGGAGCCCTCTCTTTTCTTTAGAGATCCACCGATGGCTTTCACAACTTCGGTGGTCAAACCTGCCCCCTGTGGCAAGCCACCAGAGGCTAAAGCTCTTTTGGTGCGCCGTTTCTTGTTCCTCCTTCTCTTGGCTGCGCCGCTCCCTTCTTTCCATGTGGAGAGCTGCTCCATCTTGTTGGAGATGCTCCCCAAAGTAGTGGTGGAAGCTCCAGAGTCTGACCTGGGGGACCCTGGTGCTGCCTTTAAGGTTGACTCAGAAGAGTCAACCTTAGAGTCAGGGGTAAGCTAAGGGAAGGGAAAGAGAGGAGCTGCCATTGGAAGCCCCAATGGGGCTTGCCAACAGAGCGTCCTCCAAGGAGGAGGTGATTGGACTGACGTCCTTGGATTGAGGTTGCTTTTCAGCAACCCCCAGAGAGTTTTGTAGTTTTGGTTTATCCATGAATAATCCCACGAGTAGCTAGGGAAATAAACGGTCCACCCACACAGAGCCCCGCATGCATGGGTAAGGCTAAATAAAACCGGAGGTCGCCCTGTATCCGGAGTTTCCCCGCTAACGACTTCTTACCCTCCACCCCGCAGACGCGGTCACCGTCGGCGCGAGTAGCAACCTTGGTGAGGGGAGCAGTTTATCGACCAGCCAGGTCTAGATCCGTCATGTTCTGCGAAAACCAGGGGCACCTCGTGGAGGATGTGGCTCTTCACCACGCATGATGATCTTGGTGGGCAAAGAGCTTATTCAGCCCTTAGTTCCACCCTGGGATCACACGTCCCTCACCCCCAGAATCACCTGTTAGATATTCTTGGCTCTTTTAACCTAATACCGTCCATAAGTGAACCTACAAGGGTCACCAGCTCCTCCTCTTCAACCATAGATAACATTTTCTCCAACATTGCTGGTGTTAAAGGTCAGAACCTAGATACTCACTTCTCAGACCATAAAGCCCAGTTTTCTAAGTTTCTTTTTGATGGTGATGCAAGCATCTCCCATAACAGGGTCAAGTATAAAAGGTGTTTTTCTACATCAGCCATACTATCTTTCCAATTATTACTTGAGGAACAATCCTGGGATTGTGTTTATACAACTAATGGTTTTGATGCTAAATTCAACATCTTCCATGATATGTTCTTATATTGCTTTGATGTTAGCTTCCCTCTGATGCCCATAAAAACTACAGTCCACCATAAAACAAAATGTAAGTGGGTAACTCAAGAGATAAGGACTTCTTCTACTAGGTTAAAACAGGTTTTCAATGATCTGAAATCAAAGGACTCATTGCCATATGATGGTTATGCTGGAGTCAAATTCATGAATGCTTTACCAAAAAACCTGAAAGAAATACGTAGTTTCCACTCCTTCAAAACTCAACTCTATAATTTTCTTTGTAATCATCAGTGCTACAGCATTGATGAATTTATGTCACTTTCACATAAAAAATGAATTTCCTTTTTTATTATTTCAATGCAGTGTTCATTATGTTGTAACACTTGGTTTATCTCTTCATGTTCTTGTGTACATACATATTCTTTGTACAATTCTTATGTAATGATTTGCAGTTATATCTATTGTGCTGTCTGTAAAAAGGCAAAATGACATGTTCCATACTTGTGAAAAACTTGTCCATTGGGAACCAATAAAGTATTATTATTATTGAATTCTTCACTTCTCAGCCTTTTTAAGGGCTGGGAAACATTCACCTATCCCGGGTGCAAGGCACCAAAGGGATTAGGCTCAAGTACTGTTTTAATGTTCATTTAAAAATCTTCATACTATGGAGCACGTGTTAATTATTGCGGTTTTTTGAATTTTCATGTACAAATGATTTTCTATTCCTATTGTTTCCAAGCTTTTGTGCAGGTTATTTTGGTATTACACCAGACGCGGATATTATTATTGGTACAATTTTAACTGTTTTTTGGTTCCATATTTCTTTTATTTCTTCAGCCAGAGGAATATATTTCTGTATTTTTTCATTGTATTTAGCCTCTAAATTTTCTGTATTTGGAATGGATACATCTGTTAAGTATGTTCTTCGGTCTTGTTTTAATTGAAGAGTTATATCCGGTCTATTGTTTGGGCGAGGGCAGTCCGTTATAATACTTCTATTGTAATATATTTTGACAGCTTCATTTTCTATTACAGGCAGTGGAGTCATTAGGTACCATGTTTTAGTTTCATGGGATACATTGTACTTACTAACTAATGCAAGATATATTTGTTTGCATATATTATCATGTTGTTGTGTGTATTCCACGCTTGCTAGTACACTGCATCCACTTGTGATGTGTTCTATTGTTTCTGTCTTGCTATTGTATTTTCGGCATTTGTCATTCACGTTTGGTTCTTTAATTAAGAATTTACAGTAGTTTTTTGTTTTAATTATTCTATCTTGTATGGCAATCATAAATCCTTCTGTTTCTGCAAAGGTTTCTGATGTTAACCATTTATTTGATGCCTTTTTGTCAATGAGTGGTTGCAGAAGATGGTTAGCATGCGTCCCATGTAGCGTTTTGGCTCTCCACCTCTCAAGCTTCAAACTGTCAGAATCTTTTTGTATTACTGTATTTCTTTTGCTTAGTTGCAAGGGAGAGTTATCTATTTGTATCAAGACTATGCATTTGGGATTCTTTTTCTCTCAAGTAGAAGTATTTTCTTAAATTTTCTATTTGTGATTGGTGTGAGTTTTTTATGTCGATAAAACCTCTTCCTCCTTCTTTTCTGGGCAGCATAAACCTTTCTATTGCAGAGTGTTGATGGTGCTTCCTATATTTAGAGGCTACTGTTCTCATTAGTGTATTGAGAGAGTTGAGTTCTGTATCCGTCCATTTATTAATGCCAAATGAGTAGGTTAGAAGTGGTACTGCAAATGTGTTTATAGCCATTGTTGTATTACGTCCATTGAGCTCTGTTTTTAAGACTTTTGTTAATCTGGTTTTGAAGTCACATTTTATTTCTTCTTTTATCTTCTTGTGAGCAGTTATTGGATTTTGAATGAACCCGAGATATCTGTAGTATTCATCTACCTTCATAGGGTCTATTACCTTTTCACTCTCAGTAGCATATCCTTCATGTTCTTTTACCTTTCCTCTTATGATACAACATGTTTTGCATTTTTCCACTCCAAAACTCATGCGGATATCATTGCTGAAGATTTCTGTGATCTTTAGAGCATTTTCCAATCCTACTTTTGAATCTGCTATAATTTTAAGTCATCCATATAAAAAAGGTGATTGATTCTATAGCGGCATCCGTCTTTCATTATCGTATATCCATTACCAGACCTGTTTAACATGTTCATTATTATTATTATTATTGGTTTTACAAGTTTATTGTTTCAACATATTTTATATTGTATACACCAGTTAGCAAGCTTATGACAATTCTTTCTAGCACATTGTAAATTACTTTGAGAATGAGCATCAATTAAACATCCCTCATCTGTAGTTAATTTCTTAAGCGAGGGACAACCATAGAATTCAAAATTACCCACACAAATTCCCTTGGGAAGAAGACTAGTTAAGAAAGATGCCATTTGTGCACCTTTGAAGAACAGATATTTGTATTGCGTCTGGTAATTATGTTATATACTCTCCAATTCCAAATAATCTACATCTCCGGCATATTCTGACAAGCCATGATAGTTTTTTCTCAACCAAGAAGCATCTTTCACGTATAATATATAGTCGGGTCGGTGATTTAAAGAGCCACGTATTGCAGCATTTGTTTTGAACATAATGGCACTCATCGTGATGCATGTCCAACTTACAAGGTTTTTACACCCAATGCCAGAGGTTGAACACACATCAAAGACCTTTTGACTTACAGAATTTTACTTCGTGCCAGAGGTCAAAAAGCCTTACACTCACACGCGCTGGAAAAATCAGAGCATAACCAAGTTATACTTTTTGATTACCAGGCAAATCATACGTTATGAGTACCATCTCCAGCTCAAGTCTTTCCAAATCCAAATTAAACGTGTTATTAGATAATTTGGTAGCGAACAATTGTCTCACGTCATCACGACTGCTTGAAAGTCTCCGAAGAAATAGATTTATCAGCTTGGAGAATTTTATCAGAGCATACCATTCGTCACCGTTCAAGTTAAATGAGCTTATGTTCTTAATGCACAAATGTCTCTTCCCAAAATAATTTGCATAGGCTAAGCAGGATGAAGTTAATTGTTTGTTCTTTTTCACCTTTGAAGAAAAAAACATCCAGTCTTTTCCAAATTTAGAATATTAGTCCAATCAGCTTGCGAAACAATTACACTCTTTTTGTTTACTTGGTTAAATTGCACCACCGGCTCAAAGTCTCTGCCCGGATCGTAACCAACACACACACTCTTCGACTTTGTACTATTTAAATAATACACTGATTGAAGTAGCAGATTGTTCAAGAGTGGAGATGCAGCGGGACTGGAATGGTGTCCACCTGGTCTCTTCCTCTTGACGGGTGGAGACTGCAGGACCACTTCCTCCGACGGCGACACCATACCAACTGACAAGCGTCGCGCTCGCAGGTTGCTTAAGAGGAAGAGGATGTTGAGGGAGGAGTGGGGAAACAAGCGTCATCGCCGGATGGGCATGGGTCAACTTCAGCCTTGAGACAGTTATACTAGAACCATTGAGCGAGGGAATGTGTGTCTCTCAGTGCGCAAGTGCTACTGCGCAATTCGTGACATGTATTGAGGCAGGAAAATGCAATAAAGCGGCATTTTTCGGCAGGGGGACAATGAAGTTCCTTCTTCAAAGAGATGAAAGTACGTTCCGTGAGATTGGAGAGAAATTCGCACCTTCTCGCTAAATGCGAAGAGAGCGGTCGCTCCCTCAATGATGGCCTCCAAATCGGGGAGAAGCTCAGCGTAAGAGATGAATCCACTGTTGAAGGAAGTCTCATCGCAGTGCAGAGGGTCTTGAAACCGAAGCTTCTTTCCCCCAGCAACAAGTTTCCCATGTTTCTTGAAAGTGCCCCAAAAAAAGCGGTTGGATTCGACGTCGACGGCCGCGAGCTCCGTCACGCCCGCCTTCGAAAAGCTCACAGTTGCGACTATCTGCATTCAGCGACTGGACCTTCTCTAAAGGCCGTTTTACACGGGGCATGTAATTGCACAAGCTACTGTATGTGCAATCGTGAATTTCAAAATGCACCGTGTAAAGCGGCGAAATTCAAGAACGCATGCACGAATGCGAGACGTCAGAATAGCCCCTGCTCTAATTTGGTGGTCGCATTCTTGCAATTTGTACGAATAGCACTCCATCTAGCGGTCGCAGAATTAACGACATCTAGTTCACGGGAATTTGGATGACGAAAAGGTTCGATAACCTGAGCGATGGGTGTTTACAGTAGGGAGTGTGAAGAAGTCATCTCTCATTTTTGTGTGGGAGGATATTTGCAGCTACTTATATTGTCATTTATTTAGATAGATATTTTATAGCTCGTTAAATTGTTCCTCTGTCATCCGCATAAAATTGCAGTAGCCATTCCTGTCTTCTACAGTCGGCTCCTGTTGGACCATATTAAGAATACCCGTTCCCTCCTCTCGCTTACGGATCCACTCCTGCATCCAAAGTGCTCTTCTGGCTATCCCCCTACAGTTACGACTTTCTATGAGCTCTGCGGCCCCGATCATAATTCCCACTACTGCTAGCTCTGCAGCAATCAATGCAGCCTCCTCCTGATCCATTATTTTACTCACAGAGAGAGAGACTCAATGTCAATATCACAGAATCCCACGATCACCACAACCACAGTCTAAACTATGTTTGTTTGTTTAGACTGTGCCACAACCTTACTTTCCACTGAATGTCAACAACGTCGCGTACAGAATATCGCACTCTCTTGGCACTTCCATTCCCAAACGAGCCCCACGATCGCTGCGCCAAAAATTGCGCTGGAGGGCGGGGCGGACGGAGGGAGTACTAAACGTTATCGGCGCATGCGCAGTTTCGCGAAGTCGGCAGTTTAAATTTGGGGATGTTGGTGAACGCTGCCGGCGCTTGGAGGGAAGTTGTAACGGTAAACTGCTTGCTGGTTGAAGGTAGGCTACATTCTATTATTGTTTTGCTTTGTTTTTCAATAATTTGGTTGTGGTTTTTACTGCCGAGTCTTTCGTGGGATGCTGTATGTTATATGACATCGGAAATTGTGTGTGTTTAATTTATAATGTGAGTCGTAATGCTAGTGGGTTTCTTAGCTTTGTGGTAATCTGGATTTCCTATTGCAGATTGAAGGACTGAAGTTGGATGCCTGAGTGGGTGGTGAAATGAAAACGGTGTAGGAAATGTAAAGGACTAACAGTTGGACTAAGGTTTGATTTTTCATCACTCGTTAATCCCCTTTTGAATGAATTGAGCAGTGAGTTCTGGCCAAGATCATGATTCAGTTACTCTTCCTTTGTTCTGCGTTGACCGACCTCTCCTGATGATTATCCTTGTGCTCCCTAACTAGTCTTAACTGAATTTTTATCTATTTAACTCATTGAATTAGAAAGAGGGTGATTAATCTTAACTAATATCCCGTTAGCGATCGTGATGTAAGCGGTGGGGATTTTGCGAGTTTTTCCCTTATTGCCAACTGGTTTACCTTCCTTACGTGATATGTATTGTGTATTTGTATGGTGGAGATTTGAGTAGATTTTCTCGCTGTTTTCTTTAATTATCATCTCCATGCATATCAGCTTTACTTCTGTGTATCAGCTGCAAGTCTGCCAAGTCTGACATGCCCCGTTTTGTTTTGCGTTATTACATTAAATTTAGACTGATGGAATTTCACACAGCGTTTAAAGAAGGCGTCAAAACATATCGCAATTGGAAACTTTTTATGTTCTTTTTGTAGAAATTACTCATCGAAAGTTATTTTTGGGAGATTTGTTGTACTGTATCATTTTGATTTTCTGTCAATTCTGTGTACATAATGTATTTTGGAGAGTAATGTCAATACTAGACTAAAGTCAAAAGGCAGTTATGTATAAGGTTCCATTAATTTCAGTTGCTTGTGGCTTCAGGTACATTGTGGAATCAAGTCATGTTGAAAGAAAAAAGAAATGATATTTCAGAGAACACCCATTCCTAGATTAGTGCTCTTAATTCATTCCAGAGATTCATTTGAAAGAGGCCAGAATGAAGTCGTTCATTTTTTTGTTTTTTTAATTAGTTTCCAACTTGCAGTTGATCCATAATGGGTTTGTCATTCATGTTCTGATTCATCTATATGTGCATTAGTTATACATCTTGGGAAAATGGATGTAAATGTGTGTGGATCATTTCCTCTGCACTCCTTGAGAGTTTTCATGAATTTCCTGAATTTTTAACATCTTCCTTTTCAGAGCATATGGATTGCCATGATGTGGTGGGACTTCCAACTCCCTTAGGAGTATCTCTTCCCAGGTTCCTCTGAGAAAAGGTGAGTACTGTTCTAAACATATGCCTTGTTTCTAATACTGATAGGATTTTATTTCATGTAAGCTTTATCTCCTTAAGTCCTTCATGTACTAAATATCTTCCTTGACTTATTTCAGAAGTATCAGAGAGGAGGGGATCCTACATGAGCTTGGCACGAAGAAGTTAGTAGAATTGACTCCAAAGGCTAAGTACATACATACCAACTGATCATGCCGTTCCCTTCCGGGGTAGGCACAGTCACAAAGTTTCACTCTTAAATACATGTTTGTATACCTAACTCTGCTTCAATACTTTCCCCCTCTGACCCATCCTTGCAAACCTCTTTCGCCTCATTTATTCCCATACACTGCTTCATTCACGCCCTCTTGTTTTTAAGACTCCTAATATTCCTCCTCCTAAGAATTTCCTCTACCACATTCAACCACAACTTTTTCAGCCTACCTCTACTTCTCACATAATTCATTTCACTGGTATATATCTGTTTCTTTATTTGACTCTCATCCATTCTCTCAACAAGGCCAAACCAACCTAGCACACTCCTTTCATATATGTCCATTACCGGAGCATCTAACCCACACTCATTCCTGACCCTATCCATCCTACTTTTGCCGCAAACACTCCTCAGATAACTCACATCCACAGCATTTACTCTACCCTTACGTCTATACATACATGTTTCACTACCATACAACAAAGTGGGGAGAAGTACACTTTTGTACACAGCAATTTTTGCTTCCTTAGTTAGTCACTCATTCCTTGATATGCTCCACATGCTACCTACCACTTTCCTTCCAGCATTCACATTTCTCTTTATCTCCTCATCTATCCATCCATCTTCCACAAACATCTTACCCAAGTACACAAAATCATCCGCTTGTTCAATTAATTCACCATTTGCCCTCATCATACAGTTATTCTCCTAATTAAAAGTTACTACTTTAGTCTTGCACGCATTTTCCTTCAATTCCATTCTCTCTGTTGATTCACAAAACTTATCGAGGAGCTAATGTAATCCCTGTTGACTGTCTGAGATCAAAACAGCGTCATCCGCATATAGAAGAACTCACATGTTTACATTTCCAATCAAAACACCGTCGTTTTCATTACATGTGTCTCTAACACATCTATCCATAAATACATTAAACAGCCATGGAGACATTATGCATCCTTGCTTTACACCCCAGTTTATTACAAACCAATCACTCAGAACCCTGTTAACTCTTACACTTGCCTTACTATTGTTATACTTTGCCATCATTCCATTTGCCATCATAACATTCAATAACTGCTCATTCACTCCACAGTCCTTCAAAACCATCCACATCTTTCTATTTACCCTGTCATGTGCCTAAAAGGCGCAGCAGCATGAAAACAAACAGGCACCCATCATATATTATACACACAATGTAATTAGTCTAAGGGTCTATAATTTTATAAAAAATGTTTAATCAAGTCAGTAATTTAGTCTAGCATAAGGTATTCCATGTACAATTATTCTTTAAGAATTTTCAATTTCATTTTATGGTGCCTCAATATTTCTCGAATGAAATGCTAAAAGTGGTAACTTTGTGGAATTCCATGTTTTTAAAATGGATTTATGAAACAACTTGTACAATCCACAATGGTCAAAAGCAATGGCACGACAATCCAAGGACATAAATTGATTGTAATGCAAAAATTTTAGCTTTTAGTAACAAAAGATGTGAGTTGGACTCCTTGGAGCAACTCGAAATTTAAAAAAAATTGCTTAACCCAAATTGTATTGTTCTCAATGAACGTTTGTTTCCTGCCACTTCCCCCATCCTAAACACCTTGACCAAGCTTCCCTAAGCCATTAGTCCCCATTCAAGAATATCCTTTCCATCCCCTCCCCCTTCTCCCGACTTCTAGCTGTCCATTGCATAAATAAACCATGACGAACCTTGAACCTACCCCCTTCTTCACCTAGCCTGTCCCCAACCTGTCTCATGAAATCCTCTCCCCTCACCCCCCCTCCAAAACCATATATAAGTGTGTAATACTTTTTGTTTCTTGTCATTTAGCACCTGATGATGATGCTTAAGCGTCAAAATCTGGATCGTGCCATTGCTTTTTATTACATATTGCTTGTTTTTAATTAGCTAAGAAATTATAATTGAAATCATTAGATACTCTTACTGCTGAGGTTATATCAAGTGAACTATAATTTATGAGGCTGTCTGGCTGGCAGTATGGCTGGATGGTTATTGGTTATCGAGAACTGGGATAATAAGTACTGCTGTCTCTGGTTATTCTCTTCTTCTTGCCAATTGCAAATACAGCATGTTTTCCTGGCATATTGCCTGTTTCTTCATATGATTTGAAGGTATTAACCTACCTAGTTTATTCATCTCAAGTAGTTCTTTACATTTAAAGTCTAAGCGTTACTTGTGAAAAAGCATTACTTCATAAATTTACAGCAAAATGAAATTACCATTCTCCTTACTTTATGATCTGGATTAGTATGGTCTACTGCCAACTCAGTTTTATTTACCTGTATTTGGAACTTTTTATAATGTGAATATTCGACAAGGTTATTTAAGTTTTGTGAATAAGACTATCTTTCAAAAATTTTATGCAAATGGTGAAGTTGCATTTGTTGAAAATGTTCAACTTGCATTTCTCTCTTTTGTTCATTATATATTTTTTGTTCTGTTTAGTTCATTCTGGCTTTATTTTTTATGGTTGAATTTTTGTCATCCTGCTGTGCTATTTGTATATTGTGTCTGGATCAATAAAAGATATTTCATGATTTAAATTTTCTATTCCTTATAATTGCCTCTCCAATACGAAAATATGAAATTCGCGGCTATATGAGCATCCTTGCACGTAGGCACCAAGGGGGCGGAGCTAAATGGGTTAGTTCTTCCCTCCGTCCACCAGCATTGCTTTCCCGGCGCGGCGTTGGATCCGTCCATTGGTCTCGTTTTAAAGCATTGAGTGTCCCATCCGTGGAATATCGTATCTCTCCTGTTTGAACAAAACACTCGCTCTTAGCGTACTTATCAGACGACTGGAATTCACGAATGAATGCATGCTTACGACCACCGTGTAAAGCAGTCTCGCATTCGTTTTCGCAATAATTGTTGCACGGCAGATTGCGGAATTAATGCAGTGTTGAGTTGTGCAATTTCGTGCCCCGTGTAAAACGGCCTTAATAATCACCGCCTCTCCCCGTGCTCTGTATTTATTCTAGAACAGCTACGCTGGGTTCGGGGATGACATCTCACGTCGCTCCTCATCCCATCAAAGGTGAGTCGGAACAGCTCCAGGGTGCGGCAGTCGTTGAGGTGTGGGTTTATGTGATTGAATTGAGCGAGGAATTTGTTTAAACTTTTACCTAAAGATTCACTGACTGCAAACAAACAGCAATATTTCCCGCAAATGTCGGAATGAAAGCTTTGTATCTGACCGCGATTGTGAGCGCAGTTGAAAGGCTTTAAAAAATCCAAAATTTTAGGAACAAAGGGGCTTAATCCGTACGAGTCGAAGTATTCTGCAAATTGATTATATATGTAAATAGCTACCCAATGAGAACCTGGAAAACTAGCCGGATCTAAATTAACTACGAATATGCCATTTTTCGGTGAGTGTGGTAACTTGTCAGAAGGATATACTCCGCGAAATAATTCACCCAATCTATTACGTAATAGTCTATCGATTTGAACGCTATCCATGACTAAAAATTTGTGACAATCCTCCTGTTTTTATCAATTTCTAGTGTAGCATCATATTCAGCGAAGACCAAGCACGTCACGGTTTTAGCCAATTCGTTTTCAAATCTTGCCTCTATTCTCACCACACCTGTATCCCTTAAACTTACATATTCATCGTCCGGTGTGAGATCGAATACTAACATAAAATAACCGTGTCCAAACATTACGTAAGTGATTTGACTTCCCTTATCGTGATGCTTTATTCCACTGTCGGACAAAATTGTATCATACGCTCGTGCCCAATACTTTTTGCTGCTGAAATTGCAATCCAGTTCCTCAGAAGGAATCTGAACTTCGTTCACTAAGAGCGAAAAATTCTCGAGTGAGTAGTGAGAGAGTGCAAATGGATTCTTATTCACATCACCGGTGTACGAAACGTTGTCGACCATTGCAAATATTAGTGTTAGGTATTCGTCCAACGATTGCGTTGTCAATACTTAAAGTTCGACCGCCTGAGGGTACAGTGGACGTTTTCAATTCAGTTCGCTTGTAATGATATTTACCTTTGTCTCGTTCTAACATTTTACTCTGCGCTACTAATATCGAAGGATTAATATCATGATGCAGCACGTATAGCGTTGCGTCAAGTATTCGCAAAACCCCATCGCCATCACCCATTAGATAGAAAGCAGGTTTCGAGAGCATTAATCTAATATTAATGTCTACGCCATTGAATAGCAGCTGTGTTTGATTAAATACGTCCACATGTAATTTACCATACAATTCAACCGCGGCACTATTCTTGAACCACGATTTTCGTTTCATGTACCCAGCATTGTTGCTTTCGGCCTTAACATCATTCCCCGTGTCCAATTCCCAACCAACATTACGCAAGTGCGTTCTACTAGCGTCACATCCATAGTTTAGAACGTTTTCCAAATAACTTCTAGAGTGATAATCATCCTCGGAAGGTGTGACAAGAGTCCCATTGAAATAAACGTCACATTGCTCGAATAGTGAGTGTAGAATATTGTTGACAATGCCTGGCTGATTAGTTTCTGCATCGGTATAATCACTTAAATTCTTATTGAAAATCTTCACTTTGAGCTTGAGGTATATACTATTTAAATCTCTGTACGAGTCGCCAGTCTTTAATTGAAAATTCAATGACCGATCGATTGTCCAACGAAGATATGGGTTTGTAAGATACCAAGAGTTTAGATAGAATGTTGGTCTGAATGGGTGGATTAGGATGGAATAAATCCAACGATCTCAGCATATGCTCAGCCATTAAGAAAAAATATCTCTCGGTGCGACCTTCTTCGCTCTTCGCCCTCTCGTTGAATGCTGTTTTTTCTTACCACGTGGTTTTATTTTAATCAAGCAAGGACGTTTTGCTATCCTCAATCTCCCCCTTTGTACAACTTTTCCTTGGCCTTACGCTTTAAATTCTGTCCTGCCTCGTTTTATCTATTGCGTAATATCTCCTTAACCGGTTTGGTGACAAGATCGCCAAGGGCAGCCGCTCTCGCGAGCTCTTTCTCCACAGTTTTAAGTCCGCTAAATAGTAAAGGTTTTGCAAAACGCCAGAGGCCAGCAAGAAAACTCCCAATACCCCTTCCCTTTGGCACGCGATATGACGCTCGATATATTGGTCCCACCTCTCCTCCCACCTGTCTTGCATAGTATGCATAATAATGATCCGCTACCGGAGCCATCTCGTTGCTTAATGACGAACTAATCGCAATTACTTCATTTTTATAAAATGCAGCACCACTATTGAAGATTGTATCCCACTATGAAATGGAATAGGCTCACCGAGTTTATCGGTCTTTAAAATCTCAACGCTTACAATGCTGTTCTTCTCGAAGGGGTAGTAATAAATCGGATTAAATACTTGATATCCCCCAACGCTAGTATTGATTATACGTAAACAACGGCTCAGGGATCGCACACAAACGGGCTTAATAATGTCGGTAATGCCTTACCTGCCTCATGGTAAGGAGCAATTAATGTATAATATACGTCTTGCATATCTCGCTGTATATGTCTTTGACTGGATATATTGAATGCAGAAAGCGTTCGAACGAACAAATCCCTAAACGAGTCATACTCGCCTGGAAGTAAAGTATACGATACGTCTTTGCCTATGACCAACACCCCCGGTGATAGCCGTTCACTTAATCCTGAAGGATTGTGGGTCAACCAGATTCCGTACGGTGAATCACGTATTAAATCATTCATGATTTTTTTCTGCCTGACCACATCTTGTTCTAGATATGGCTTGGTGAAAGCTGCCGCTAAAGATTCATAAGCTCCGCTCGGTATCCCGAAGAACGAACCATCATCCAATTTAACCCTCACCTCCTCCATCACCACCATCTCCTTCACCTCCTCCTCCTTCACCTCCTTTTTCACATCTTCCTTCTCATCCACTAAATTTCCAGGTTCTCCATCTTCTCCCCGTACCACACCCTTTCCATCTCGGGTTCTATTATCTCTCTTCATCGCTTCTTCTCTAGCATTTCGTGATCGAACCAGACCTTGGATTGAAAATCTCCACCAAGCCTACATGCCACTCATCATTCTCTAAATCGATACGATGACTCAGTTTTGTTCGATAATGACCTATCGTGTTTTGGGGAAAGAATTCGCGAGAGCTATCGCTTGGTAACTCAAGTAAAACTCGCTCATAATTTACGCACGGAAGAAGCTGCAACCCAAGAGTTAAATGATTGCGGGTATCCTTCCCACTTTACGAAATATTCGAGATTGCGACAGCGTCCTCTACGCCTCAAAATCTTCTCGATCCTGTATTCTGTCTCTGCGGAAACGTTCACCTTAACTAACTCTTGCGCGTAAAAACTTCCGCTGATATTCTCACCGTTCATATCCTGTAACTTGTAAGTTGGTATTTCTGTTGTACTATCTATGTCTACCACAATAAATATTTCTCTGATTTAATTAGCAGTGTAACCTTCAGCGAACGAAAGCCGCTCTTTGCTAATCCTCACGTGATCGCCGATTTTAAATTTTTGATACTTTTTCACAACTTTTTCTCCGGCGTGCGATCGCAAACGCATTCATTGCATTCACCTTGGAGGGTGCGATGCCTATACTCGAATGAATGCTATTATTATAACTACTCACGAGTTTTGGAAGCACGTGTACGTAATTGTAAGTGGCGTTTTGTAAAATACTTGTACATTTTAGTTTTTAGAGTGCGATTGAATCGTTCGACGAGGCTGGCTTTTATGTCCGGATTATTTGTGGTGTAAAATTTTACTCCATGACGTGAGAGAAAATCTTTAAATTTAGCGATGATAAATTCACTCCCATTATCGCTCTGAATTTTCAACGGCTTTCTCCGCGAAATATATCCTTGAAAGCGTTGACTATTTCATCTGCTCGTTTACTTCGTATAGCTCTCGCCCATGCGTACCTAGAAAACAGGTATATCACAGTCAAAATGTAACAATACCTTCTGTTGAACTTCTTCAAACTTTGCAAATCATTCAAATCACATTGCCTGCACTCGTCAATGTAGGTCACGTCGTAGCGGTTTCGGGGAAATCTTTTCCTCGCCGGTCTATGTAGAGTATACGCCTCCTGAGTATTTAACCACTCGCGCAATGTGTTTTTCGGAATCCTAGTTACTTTGTGTAATTTATCGAGTGTGGAAAAGCCCGCAGGATGAGCAGGATCGTTGTACACTATCGATTACGTCGTCGCCCACTCTGGTCCGAACGCTTTCTTTTTTATTTTGCGCCCACTTCTCGGCAGTACTATGGGAGGCGACAACTTTGGTGACGTTATTTCTTTCACCGACCGCTTTCTTTTTTGCGTCTTTTTTACGTTGGGTGTTCGTGACAGACATTCCATCGCTCCTAGTCTTTCGTTTATGCGTCCCCATGTCGAATCTAAATCGGCGTGTACTTTTTTCTCTTCAGCTAATGATTTCTTCAATGCGTGAATCCTCTCGTCACCCTCCCCCGACCTTGTACGTGGTATGTTCTGAGCCAAAGGTTTTACTATCGGGACGTGTATGGGAGAGTTGATGTTTGAAAGCGTGATCATATATTTATCGAGTATTCTTTTATATGAATGCCACTTATATACGTCCTTGAGTTCTTTCTTAGCCAACACACCTTTGATTTCCTTATCTAACGCGCTCAACCTTACCTTCATATGCCCTTGCTCGAAGACTTCCGGGCTTACCACGAGCATCTTACGCTAACTCATTTCCCTAATAGGCTGCCTATGACACCGCTTAAAATTGATCCGAGTAACATTGGTAAGAAACCACCTTTTTGTACGAAGAGCGCGCGTTTTCTCTTAACACTCATTCCCCGCGTTGCCAACTTTCTCAACGTATTACGATGTTTGGCTAGTTTTCGTTTTAACCTTTTATCTATCTTATGATTCTCGTTTATGGTATTCAAACAGCAGTCGCAGATTGCTTTAATTAATCCGTCGTCGGAAGATTTCAGTATCGCAGAGCGTGATTTCGGTTTTGCAGATTAAAACGCGTGGAGGAAATGCTTATTACTACTCAATCTTTTTATCGCGCACTGGCATGTAGACTACGGTTACGATGACTTCGTAGTCGTAGGGGAATATGCTCGTTCGAAAACGAAATCTATCGTCAGTGTCCTGTCCGAGGTCCAGGACCAAATAACCAAATGGATCTTCCGTCGATTCCTTTTATACCCTCTCCAAATCCTGCGAATTTTTTTCATACACCTGTCGCGCCACATGACCGAATTGTAATTGATCTCGCAGATTTTTGAACGATGCTATGTACTTTGCATTCAGTGAAATGTTTCTCGATTGTGAGCTTTGGTAGAAAATATTCTGCGTAATTAGAAACACGGATATGTTAAAATGATGACTCCCTCTCGTAAATAGTTTGCTCACGTCTTTACTATAAGCCCCTTCACTCATCAAATCATCGATAACGCACAAGATTGGAGCACCTGCAAATTCCTCAAAAGACGGAATTTCATAGTGTATGCTCAGTAGTTCGTGTTCTATATCTGGCTCGCTTCCTGGGCTGCAACACCATACTATTTCATCTATGTCGTGATCTATCATACAATGTAAGTTTTCAATGAACTTCGTCACAAAGGTGGTCTTTCCACTCCCAGATGGACCTGCATAAATGCAGGTCAATGGATGCTTCCATACCAGAGTGATGATTAGTACTAAACCATTTTCTATTCTGAAATATATATTTATAACGTTTCTCATTTAACTATTGATCGTAGAGTATTTTCCCGAAGCGCTTCCATTATTTCACGTGGAAGATTATAATCATCTAATATGGAAATCACATTACTTTTGACTTTGATGCACCAGTTTATGCGGGCGAGACTGCGGAATGTTGTGAAAAGAATGGTTCGCATTGGCACGCTTTAGTATGTGACCAGTAATTTCCTTCAAACATAAACCAAATAGCGAAAGATTTTTATTTTGGATGGAGCGGTAATGTTAACTCTTGTACTGATCTAATGTATATATAACTTCGTGGTTCATTTTTGAAAGGTTTAGTTTCTCTTTCGCATAGACAACAATATAAGGAGCTTGTCTTACCTTGGAAAAAATAGTAGGTGCTACCTGGCTGGTGGCTTGATCAAAACTAAGCCTTCATGTATTGTCATCATCCATAAATGCCTCATCGTGCGTTCTCTTTCGTGGGATTTTATGACCCCAAGCTAGCGTGTTTATACCATCCTCGCAAATGTAACTTTTGTCATCGAATGCGTTTAGTGTTACCTTGTTCATTAGTATCGTATATAAGTCATGCTTTGTGCTTCGAATAACGTTCATTTTACGAAATTCTGTCGAATTTTCTCTAAGACATCTTTCGTAATCGTCGAATTTCAAACCTTTTCCCATCACTGCTCGGGTTATCCATTTCGCTTTCTTTTTTTCTTTAGATCCAAGAACCTGGTACGAATACAGTTTACTTCTCAAACCTACAGAATGCGTCATAACCTTTCCATCACACTCGTCTTTGAATTTACCAATTTTTTATCTCCGAATAACACGGGTGATCTTTAGGATAGTTAGATGTGTCAAAGTCGTTCAGATTTTCAAGCATGTCCTTGTCAATATCGTTGGTTTTAATTTCATATATTAAGCTATCAGTGTATGCTAATGAAATGTTTCTTCCATACTTTGGTAGCATTGTTCGATGGTGGAAATTGTACATTAGGGTCTTGCTGAGCTCTAATACACAAAATCCAATATATATTGATTTATTCATTTTTATGGTTGCCTTTCGCATGTGAACGGCCACCAAAGACTCGGTAAAGATCGTTCTATCAAAAAATTCAGATTTTTTTATTAGTTTTTGCAATTTTTTTTCGCTCGATACTAATTCTAAGCGTATTCTCTTTCTAACACTCCATTACTTTACCAAACAGCATTGTTCATTAGTATATAAAGATCTCTATGAAAATCATTTGTTGCTAATTGTCTTTGAATAGTATTTAGGTCAATGTATAACTTTAACCAAGGTGACTGACTGAATTAAATGACTATGGATCTTTGTGAGTGTAAGCCCGAGAGAAATGGCTTGTTTCAGATTAACATATTGAATTACATATTTAGTTCTGTTTTCAAGCGTCGTATAGTAACTTATTTTGATGTCCACCCGACGGAATTTTGTTTTCTGAACACAGTGGTAAATCGCTGTGTGTATAATGGAGGCTTTCCGGATACGCTAAATCAACCTCAAGAATGTATCCATCATCACTATGATCAGCTACTGTATCAACCTCCAAATTATCTATTTCGATCTGATTTAACCATCTAAAATTAGCGTAAGGTAACGGTCTTGAGGGAGCTCACCATACAAGTTATTAGCATCGTAATACATCAAGTATTTAGACTCATTATCTGAATTATAATTATTCATGCATTGGCTGTTTGCTTCACAATAACATTTACAGCACTGTGATATTCCACCTCGAATCCCTTTCTTAATCATTAGAATCATATCATAGTCAGTTAGTAGTTCCAGTTCAATTTTTGTGTATTTTAACATACTATCGAAAGTTAAAGATGGTGTAGTGAAGTACCAAGCAGGATCGAGTTTATAAGCGTTAAATCAAATGTGTCTAAAGTTTTCGAAAATGTCAGCTAGAAGCGTTACATCACTTTTCAAATAGACATCACTATAGTCTCTTAATGTTTGACAATTAAAGATTGCCAAACGTTTTTCGCGTGTGTATAATCTGTCTGATATGTGATCATCCGGTAGGATATTGTAGAAATGTCTCCTATCTGGAAGTGTGCGTTCATTAAGCCTTTCTATACAACTGGTATACTCATAAGGAAATACTCCTTTTCTTGTGACTAAATTTGTCATGTTACCAAATGTCTCATTCGTGAAGTTAAAATTATTCAAGTTTGATGCAAGTGTGGCTAGTGAGGCTGGCATAGAGCGAAAAGAATCAACAAAACGAATTTTAAAGTTGTTATCCACCGTCTTTGTGAAAGAAATATATTTTTCTTCACTGTTGGGTATTAGAAAAATTTCCTTTTTGTCATAGTCAAGTTCTTTAACTATAAAATGACCATCATAGGAAGACAAGTTATGAATAAACACAGGTAAAAAATTTGGTATTTTATACTGTAAGTTGCAAAATGAGTGAGCAGGACCTCTATATCTGCCAGTTACGTGGTCATGACCTCGCACTTTGTCTGTTTTTAATTCTTCACCACATATGTGACATTCGTTAGTCTCTAGAAATGCAATTTCCTCTTCTAAGCTGAGTTGTTCCATAGGAATGGGATTTTTGTACGCGTCAAATACTTTTTGGCTTCATCTTTGATACATTGAATAAAAACTTTAACAGTATTGGGACCTCGATATAGTTGTGGTTTCTGACATCCATTTGGAATGACTACCATGTAGCAGAAACTGAAAGGATCATGTTTCTGAAATGCGTTAGTGTAGGAACTGTGGGGTGACGGCTCGCATGTGCTGATATGAGTTAGTAAACATTCAAAATCTGCATATATGACGTAATTATACGGAAAGAATGATTCAGGTTGGTAAATTTCAAAATTTCTTCCTTGTTGTTTCCTACTCGTTTTGTTCCTAATTTGTTCCTACTCGTGAAGTACGTTCTGAAGGTTTCTTTTCCTTCCCGAGCGTTTATTGCTTTCCCGCGCAAGGGGGCATGGTTCGGCGTTGTCACATCAATGTCAACTCGGGACTGAGAAATTTTTCGGCTCTGAGGTGGTAAGTTTTTTGTGGACAGGAGTATACATGAGAGCAACATCTTCAAAGATGTACCTCCCGTTGGGCCAAGTACACCAACTGGACAGGGTCTTCTGTGTTTCCTCCAAAGTACTGCTCTGTTCTATGGCTCAACAACAGTTCAACAGAGGATCCTGGGGTTAAATTTCTTCCCAACATGATCAAGTTCATCGAATGAGTCGAAAAAGGGGGTAAAGATGACAAAATTCTGTCAACCAGTAACTGCCTATCAAACAAACAATCCTATAGCTCCATTTTTGCACACTGATTTATGTGCTCTAGTCACAGATTTGTACAAGATCTTTGTAAAGAAAGAGTACCTACTGCCTAACACAAATGTATGTGGTATTGATGTAACCAAAGAAGGAAACATCATTCCTGCCAAAGATATAGTCCTTAGTTTCTCTGTGAAAGAAGCTCTCAGGAAGGTGGATCAAGTATTGAAGAAGGATATTTTGCAGTTTAGAGAAGGGTGTGCTACTTTTCTAAAAGCATTGGTGGCCCATCCAGGTTCGAATCCCGGTCAAGTCAAATGATTTTTTCATAGCGAATTTCAACCCTGGTGTATATGCACCCATGCGAGTGACTTTGTACCACATCATTTGTTAAATGCAATGTTTGGAAATTTGTGGAGGGATTTATTTATTTTCCCACGCTCTCTGATTGGGGCTACACTCTCGATTCCAATACAGTTTGCCAGTTAAAATTCCCGGATTAATCATGTTTTTGACAACAAAACAACTTATCATTCAGCAAGAACAATGGGACCATGCAACTACTCGGCTGGTTCCAAATTTAAAGAAGAAGGGTGCTACAAATATTACTAGCACTAAATTACTAAAGGAAGGAATTACTAATATTCCTACAAATATTACTTAAGGAAGCCATTCAGAGGAGGATGGACACTCTTACGCAATATTGGAGCGACTAAAGCTCTACACATTTTGAGCTGGTGACACGAGAGGACGCAGCGATGGAGAGTTATTTGGTGGATGGACAATATGAGAAGATGGAGGAGAGCTACCATGATACGTGTGCTGAACTATAGACCATGCTCGCCCAATCACCTGAGCTGGAGCTGGTCAGACTGATTGCACCAATATCCAACTTCTGGTACAGCTTCTGAAAACGATGCTGCTGAGCTTTTTGGGTATGCTTGCCGATTTGGAATTGCTCTGTAATCTATTTACAGCAAATGTGGATGGAAAACAGTCATTTTCTGCCACAACAAAATTTCAATACATATTTAAAAATTCATGATGAAAAGATAAAACTTGGTTAATTCCACACTAATTAATTAAAACCGACCCAGGTTTCAGCAACTGAGTGCCATTGTACAACTTGTACCTTGAAAATGGCACTCAGTTGCTGAAACCTGGGTCAGTTTTAATAAATTAGTGTGGAATTAACTAAGTTTTATCTTTTCATTATGTATATTAAAAACTTCCACAAAGTAACGCCTGAAACAGTTTCGTTTGTTCATATTTAAAAATGTGCCTGAAGGACTTGGGTGTAGAGTTCATGAAAAATGTCTCATTCCATCTCAATGGAATTGAGATCAACATCTCAATTCCATTGAGATGTTGATCAATATGTATTCTAAGGAATTTTAAGTCTTCCACAGCATTAAAACCATTATTTACAAATAGTTAGCAGTAGTTCTCTTATTTATTACTTTTCACTAAAAAGAATACTGCTTGCATTTTCTGACAGTTTAATATGAGATCATTGCTATTGCACCAGCTTAACATTTTTTGGAAAACCGCTTTACCAGAAGTAATCAAATCATTTACTGTTTTGCCATAAGTTACCACACTCGCATCATCAGCAAAGATCACACAATTTTTTCTACACTTGACTTCAGGCTCAAAGGCAGGTCATTTGTGAAAATCAGAAAGTATTGGACCGAGAACAGATCCTTGTGGTACTCCTTTTATGACTTCTTTAGAGGAAGACTGATAGGTGTCACCATCTCTTTTATAGGCCACCTTCCGATATCGCTGAGATAGATATGTCTTCAGCCCATTCAGTGCAATATGCCCAAGAGCTGGCATTTTAAGAGTAGTTTTTTTATGATTTATAACATCAAAGGCTTTACTCAGGTCAAAATAAATACCCATAACTTGATATCTCTCATTGGTATGTTGTAGGATGTGGTTGACAGTATTAAACAAAGCTTGCTCTGTTGACCTTGCCTTTCTGTAGCCAAATTGATTGGCGGAGAGGAGGCTGTGATTTTCAAGGTAATCAACAAGTCTTCTGCAATAAACATATTCAAATATTTTGCCAAAATGATGGATAATAGAAATTGGTCTGTAATTATTCAACTCACTTCTGTCTCCCTTATTTTTATATACTGGTACTACCTTGGAGACCTTAAGAGCATCAGGATATTCACCTTCAGCCAGGGACTGGCTAACCAGAGATAGTAGGGGATCAAGAATTATGTCCCCACTCTGAAAAATTATTTGACCACACAAGCCTTCAGTATCAGCTGATTTTTTACCTCCTACTTTAGTTTAATACTGTTGTAGTTCAGTTTTATCACAGGGTCTTAAATAAAATGACTTACATGATACAGAGTTGGGATGGCAAGGTAAGCTAGTGTTCTGTAGGACTGGCTTTTGTAAAAAGACATTATAAAGTGCATTTGATATCTCAACAGGGTCGATAATTACATTTCCTTATTCATCTTTTATGAAATCAGAAGTCTCAACTAATTTTGAGATTGAGCTGTCCTTAATTAATTTTGAGGTTGAGCTATCCTTAATAATTTTCCATGCCTCTTTGGAGTAAATGGAAGCATTTTTTAAGCGTAAGTCATTGTACTCCTTTTTGGCTTTCTTTATACAGTGTTTATGTTTCTTACAAATATTATTTTGAGAATGCAACTGATGGTCATTAGAAGACGATATTTGAAGTGACATGTTTTTCAAGTCATTAGACATACTTATAATTTCAGAAGTCAACCACTTTTTTCTACCTGTTACTTTGGATCTTACTGGCTCAAGAGGAAATGCAACATTAAAACAATGAGTGTAAATTTTGTAGAAATTGTTGAAATTATCATGGAAGCTATTTGATCCTTGTTTTCCATTCCAATTGTTTTGAGATAGCAAGTGACGAAAGTAATTCACATTAGTGCCATTGAAGAACCTCTGGTATTTGATTTTTTTGGTGCTATAATGTTACTTTGTACTGCGAAAGTAGATGTTATGGCTAGGTGGTCTGACAGGGCAGTATCAAAAACAGTTATGTTTACCTTTTGTTCACAGTGGTTGGTGTATACGTAGTCTAGTAATGTTTTTGAGCTCACAGTAATCCTGGTTGGAGTATTCACATGTAGAGGTGCATCCCAATGTATCTTTAAAACTCACATATCTTGCAGCAGAATTTTTGAGATAACAGTGACTGGGACTAGCCAGCCAAGTGAATCAAAGAGATGTACGTATCATTTTGGAGAGCACCGTCCTAATTGTGATTGCCGTGCTGGAGATTTCCGGAGCACGTTGGGTGAATCCTAACAGGTCAACTGCTGGGTTCCATATGAGTCCAAGAGTTTTTATAGACTCTTTAGAGTCATTAGGGTTTGCATGTTCATCATCACGATGGTGAGAGGAACGTTTTTGTGAAAGAGCTGGATGATTGGCAGCCTATTCATTGAGTTCAATTCCTGCACAGGCTGGCCATTTCACCAGTTGAGTGGCAATCCTCTGAGGCACGAGCAATTCATCAGCTCCAGTGAAGATATTATCAATGTTTGAGTCCTCTCTGAGGCAAGCAGCTCCAAGAGGAAAGCGGTGGCCCTCATCCTCCGCGAGTTGTAGAAGGGAATGTATAGCCAAGAATGGTGCGCAGGCAGTGCCATATGTGACTGTGGTGAGCCAATAATCCACCACTGAGTTGTTGGGATGTGGTCGCCAAACAATTCTTTAAAGGTCCTGGTCCGCACAATGCACCCGTATTTGGCAAAACATCTTGACAATATCAGTAGTGAAGAGGTGACATTGACACTTGGTCTGCACAAGAGCAAGGTCCCTTTGCTGAGGAGGACCAGAGAGAAGAAAATCATTCAATGTTGCTGTGAAGTTTGGCGATATGCATCAAATATGACTCGAAGCTTCAAAATGAGTCTTCAAAGATAGCATGGCGATGTAGGTACCAGATGCACTTTATCCGAGAGTCGGAAGTGGGAATCCTTTCCATGGGCACAAGTTCTTAGTACACCTTCATGAAGTCTTGGTAAGCAGGTGCTAGTTCGGGCTCCCGAACAAATCTTCGTTCAGTCTATGCAAGAGAGCCAAGCGTCAGCCACTGTACCTCTGACGGTACCCACATTGTCGCTTACATCTACAGTCTGTAGTTGCTTAGTCTCTATGTGAAAAAATCTTCACATAGAGACTAAGCAACTACAGACTGTAGATGTAAGCGACAATGTGGGTACCGTCAGAGGTACAGTGGCTGACGCTTGGCTCTCTTGCATAGACTGAACGAAGATTTGTTCGGGAGCCCGAACTAGCACCTGCTTACCAAGACTTCATGAAGGTGTACTAAGAACTTGTGCCCATGGAAAGGATTCCCACTTCCGACTCTCGGATAAAGTGCATCTGGTACCTACATCGCCATGCTATCTTTGAAGACTCATTTTGAAGCTTCGAGTCATATTTGATGCATATCGCCAAACTTCACAGCAACATTGAATGATTTTCTTCTCTCTGGTCCTCCTCAGCAAAGGGACCTTGCTCTTGTGCAGACCAAGTGTCAATGTCACCTCTTCACTACTGATATTGTCAAGATGTTTTGCCAAATACGGGTGCATTGTGCGGACCAGGACCTTTAAAGAATTGTTTGGCGACCACATCCCAACAACTCAGTGGTGGATTATTGGCTCACCACAGTCACATATGGCACTGCCTGCGCACCATTCTTGGCTATACATTCCCTTCTACAACTCGCGGAGGATGAGGGCCACCGCTTTCCTCTTGGAGCTGCTTGCCTCAGAGAGGACTCAAACATTGATAATATCTTCACTGGAGCTGATGAATTGCTCGTGCCTCAGAGGATTGCCACTCAACTGGTGAAATGGCCAGCCTGTGCAGGAATTGAACTCAATGAATAGGCTGCCAATCATCCAGCTCTTTCACAAAAACGTTCCTCTCACCATCGTGATGATGAACATGCAAACCCTAATGACTCTAAAGAGTCTATAAAAACTCTTGGACTCATATGGAACCCAGCAGTTGACCTGTTAGGATTCACCCAACGTGCTCCGGAAATCTCCAGCACGGCAATCACAATTAGGACGGTGCTCTCCAAAATGATGCGTACATCTCTTTGATTCACTTGGCTGGCTAGTCCCAGTCACTGTTATCTCAAAAATTCTGCTGCAAGATATGTGAGTTTTAAAGATACATTGGGATGCACCTCTACATGTGAATACTCCAACCAGGATTACTGTGAGCTCAAAAACATTACTAGACTACGTATACACCAACCACTGTGAACAAAAGGTAAACATAACTGTTTTTGATACTGCCCTGTCAGACCACCTAGCCATAACATCTACTTTCGCAGTACAAAGTAACATTATAGCACCAAAAAAATCAAATACCAGAGGTTCTTCAATGGCACTAATGTGAATTACTTTCGTCACTTGCTATCTCAAAACAATTGGAATGGAAAACAAGGATCAAATAGCTTCCATGATAATTTCAACAATTTCTACAAAATTTACACTCATTGTTTTAATGTTGCATTTCCTCTTGAGCCAGTAAGATCCAAAGTAACAGGTAGAAAAAAGTGGTTGACTTCTGAAATTATAAGTATGTCTAATGACTTGAAAAACATGTCACTTCAAATATCGTCTTCTAATGACCATCAGTTGCATTCTCAAAATAATATTTGTAAGAAACATAAACACTGTATAAAGAAAGCCAAAAAGGAGTACAATGACTTACGCTTAAAAAATGCTTCCATTTACTCCAAAGAGGCATGGAAAATTATTAAGGATAGCTCAACCTCAAAATTAATTAAGGACAGCTCAATCTCAAAATTAGTTGAGACTTCTGATTTCATAAAAGATGAATAAGGAAATGTAATTATCGACCCTGTTGAGATATCAAATGCACTTTATAATGTCTTTTTACAAAAGCCAGTCCTACAGAACACTAGCTTACCTTGCCATCCCAACTCTGTATCATGTAAGTCATTTTATTTAAGACCCTGTGATAAAACTGAACTACAACAGTATTAAACTAAAGTAGGAGGTAAAAAATCAGCTGATACTGAAGGCTTGTGTGGTCAAATAATTTTTCAGAGTGGGGACATAATTCTTGATCCCCTACTATCTCTGGTTAGCCAGTCCCTGGCTGAAGGTGAATATCCTGATGCTCTTAAGGTCTCCAAGGTAGTACCAGTATATAAAAATAAGGGAGACAGAAGTGAGTTGAATAATTACAGACCAATTTCTATTATCCATCATTTTGGCAAAATATTTGAATATGTTTATTGCAGAAGACTTGTTGATTACCTTGAAAATCACAGCCTCCTCTCCGCCAATCAATTTGGCTACAGAAAGGCAAGGTCAACAGAGCAAGCTTTGTTTAATACTGTCAACCACATCCTACAACATACCAATGAGAGATATCAAGTTATGGGTATTTATTTTGACCTGAGTAAAGCCTTTGATGTTATAAATCATAAAAAAACTACTCTTAAAATGCCAGCTCTTGGGCATATTGCACTGAATGGGCTGAAGACATATCTATCTCAGCGATATCGGAAGGTGGCCTATAAAAGAGATGGTGACACCTATCAGTCTTCCTCTAAAGAAGTCATAAAAGGAGTACCACAAGGATCTGTTCTCGGTCCAATACTTTCTGATTTTCACAAATGACCTGCCTTTGAGCCTGAAGTCAAGTGTAGAAAAAATTGTGTGATCTTTGCTGATGATGCGAGTGTGGTAACTTATGGCAAAACAGTAAATGATTTGATTACTTCTGGTAAAGCGGTTTTCCAAAAAATGTTAAGCTGGTGCAATAGCAATGATCTCATATTAAACTGTCAGAAAATGCAAGCAGTATTCTTTTTAGTGAAAAGTAATAAATAAGAGAACTACTGCTAACTATTTGTAAATAATGGTTTTAATGCTGTGGAAGACTTAAAATTCCTTAGAATACATATTGATCAACATCTCAATGGAATTGAGATGTTGATCTCAATTCCATTGAGATGGAATGAGACATTTTTCATGAACTCTACACCCAAGTCCTTCAGGCACATTTTTAAATATGAACAAACGAAACTGTTTCAGGCGTTACTTTGTGGAAGTTTTTAATATACATAATGAAAAGATAAAACTTAGTTAATTCCACACTAATTTATTAAAACTGACCCAGGTTTCAGCAACTGAGTGCCATTTTCAAGGTACAAGTTGTACAATGGCACTCAGTTGCTGAAACCTGGGTCGGTTTTAATTAATTAGTGTGGAATTAACCAAGTTTTATCTTTTCATCATGAATTTTTAAATATGTATTGAAATTTTGTTGTGGCAGAAAATGACTGTTTTCCATCCACATTTGCTGTAAATAGATTACAGAGCAATTCCAAATCGGCAAGCATACCCAAAAAGCTCAGCAGCATCGTTTTCAGAAGCTGTACCAGAAGTTGGATATTGGTGCAATCAGTCTGACCAGCTCCAGCTCAGGTGATTGGGCGAGCATGGTCTATAGTTCAGCACACGTATCATGGTAGCTCTCCTCCATCTTCTCATATTGTCCATCCACCAAATAACTCTCCATCGCTGCGTCCTCTCGTGTCACCAGCTCAAAATGTGTAGAGCTTTAGTCGCTCCAATATTGCGTAAGAGTGTCCATCCTCCTCTGAATGGCTTCCTTAAGTAATATTTGTAGGAATATTAGTAATTCCTTCCTTTAGTAATTTAGTGCTAGTAATATTTGTAGCACCCTTCTTCTTTAAATTTGGAACCAGCCGAGTAGTTGCATGGTCCCATTGTTCTTGCTGAATGATAAGTTGTTTTGTTGTCAAAAACATGATTAATCCGGGAATTTTAACTGGCAAACTGTATTGGAATTGAGAGTGTAGCCCCAATCAGAGAGCGTGGGAAAATAAATAAATCCCTCCACAAATTTCCAAACATTGCATTTAACAAATGATGTGGTACAAAGTCACTCGCACGGGTGCATATACACCAGGGTTGAAATTCGCTATGAAAAAATCATTTGACTTGACCGGGATTCGAACCTGGATCTCCCAATTGCCGGTCAGGTGTGTTAGCCAGTTACACCACCAAGCCATCTTCCTTCAAGGCGAATTTCGAGGGGGGTTTATGCGAACTAGATGTTCAGGCCTCAAGTCTGCATTGTAGCACATGAGACGAAATCGTGTTTACAAAGCCACTGTCGCGGTGGATAGGTGCAGAACAGCCACGTAAAAAACTTTGCAAACCAGTGCGAGCAGCACACAGCTGATCGCAAGAGATGGGGAGGATAGGGAGTCAATGGAGGAGGGGAAGAGAGAGGCAGGTAGCAGAGTGGGAATGGGAAGAATAGCAAAAAGAGGGGAGGTATGGCTTGCTCGGCAGTGGGGGAAGAAGTGTAAGTGCAAAGTCCACCTTCCGGAGGTTTGGACAGGGGGTGACTAGGCTGTAGTAAACAGAGAGGGGGGAGAGTAACTCACAGCAGTGAGGTGGAGTGACAATTCCATGTCCACCAGGCACTTGTCCGATAAAATGGAGGTAGAAATCCTTTACGTCTTTACAAGGCTTCAAGTGTATTTGAAGACGTAGTGTAACTTGCAGTGCAAGACCTAGATCACCATTGTTATCACACTGTATTCACAAGGATCCGGCCCGAAGGACCAGCTGTTCAATGGTCCATGAACTTTTATTTCGCACACCCAGTTACAAAATCAACCACACACTTCTTCCCTAAACACGCACACTTAGAGCAGCACTGTAGACTGACTCAAAAAAACTCTCCGCTGTTGGCTCACATTCGAGTCTATACCTGGCCGACTCGGTCCATCAACCATCCACACACGCAAGAACTTTAAACCAGTCAGCAGGAATCAATTGTCCGAACACTCTGTCAATCCAATTCTTATCGATGTTTCTAACAACTACGCAGTTAAGACAGTAGCTGGCCCGACCGTGCTTCCAATCGCCCTTTTTATTGCTCAATAATAGGCAAAAAGAGCAAAGGACTCGGTCCATTTAAAAAATCCTTCTCAGGTCATTATTTGTGGTTTCTTACTCGTCGCCTACTGGATATACAAAATTGGGAAGAAATATTATTTCGTTCCAAGCCAAACGGTTTCACCGCTCATGAAAGTTCAAGTAAGAAACATTAACTCATGACCAAGTTCCTTTTCACTTTGATGATTAGTGCTTATAGTTCTATTCAGCAAAACATTAATCCAGGAGATAAATTAAGCAATTATTTTTTTATCCTTCTATGCATAATCTCTTCGCGTCATAGGTGTTATGCTGAACACCATTTTATCCAATGGCGTCCTTATATGCCAACTTCGGTAAGCGAAAACATAGAAGCTAATGAAATACCTCGTATTTAAAAAGTGATATCCGAATCACTCCTCAATTTTTGGAACTTTTTATTCACAACAGTGTGAAAGATAAACTTCATCCTAAATGAGCATCACGGAGATATTCAAGATCCAGCGTCCTCCATTCCATTATTTAGTTATTTTCTTTCCCCTCTGCGACTTACGTCATCTATGCTTGACTTTGCTGTGGAGCATAAAACACGAAAATGAAATAGGCCTTCTGTTTGAAGCGTATATTTGTAAAATTTACTCAAGGAGAACTTTGGAAGAGGTGGGGGTCACGGAAAAAATCTGCTGCAGCTGAGGTTGAGACCTAATTCCTTTCTGTGGTAAAATCCTGATAACAACATTAACTTTCCGCAGAGTAGTATTTCCATAGTTAGATCTTTCTAAACGTTGGGTAATTTTGAAATGGAGCACATCAGGATCCAATTCTTGTCCATGTTGTGTCATATCCGCGTATTAAAATCCCAATGACTGAAAGGTACTCATGCCATCACAATGAAATCTGATTCAATTGGTTATTTATCTCGTGGAAATCAGGGATAGCAGTGATGATCTATCATATAGAATGTCAAATGCTTCTTGAAATCAAGGAATATCGGTTCGGCTTGCTTTTTCGATTCACCTCATTTTAGTATGTCATGAAGGAAGAGTGCAAGCTGTGTTTCATAGAACCTGCCCTTACGGAAGCCATGCTGACTGCTATGTAAGAAGTTACCACTGTCTTGGAATGTCATAATATTGCTAACGACAATGTTTTCAAGGATCTTGTATAAAAGTGATGTTAATGATTTAGGCCGGTAATTTCCTGGGTCATTTCTCTTTCCTTTTTAAATATTGGTGTGACGTTGGCTTTTTTCCAGTCTTGGGGCACCTAGCCTTCTGATAATGAATTGCTAAATATAATTCCTTTAATGGTGCAATCTGTGGCACTAACTCGCTTGAGCACACGTGCAGGTATTCCCTCTGGATCTGAGTACTTTTTGCTTTTAATCAAATGCAGTTGTTTAGTTATTCCATCACGTTGAATTGTTATGTCAGTCATCGTCTTGTTAAAGTCAGGAATATCAAAATTGTGAATTGTGTCATCCTTAGTGAATACAGTTCCATAGTACTGGTTTAATAACTTGGCTTTGTCGATGCTGTTGGTAACCAGTTTGCCGTTTGTGTCCAATAAAGACTACTGTCAAAGATTCACCCTGGATCTCTCTCGCATAAGACCAGAATGACTTGGGCTTTTCATCTTGTAATTCACCGAGGATCTTTTTCTTGGAGTTTCGTAGAGTTGCACTCATTACTTAATTCGTTTTTGAGCGTTGAGCAACGTTATTTTCTCTCACCGAAAGTTCCATTGCTTTGTTACCCGACTAAATAGAATTTTCATATAGGATGTGTGATTGCCTTTGTCTCCTGATTGCTGATCAGCAATGGCTCGTTAAAGTTAGGAATGTCTAACTTGTGTATAGTGTCATCCCTAGTGTATATACTTTCGAAATACTGGTTCAATAAGTTATATAAGCTTAAAATGTCTTGTCTCACGGAAACCCAGAAGAAACACTGACAAATTGAGTTGTAAGTTTCTGCCGTCCCAGGATAGCCCTCCTCTATGCTGTCATGGAACTTAATATAATTTATTGTTCTGTTGGTTGGTTACATGACATAGAACATGGTCAGAAAATCAAAACAAACAAGTACAAACACAAGAATATAACATAGCAACACTATTTGTATGATTACAATTTGTCGCTAAGGAACTCATCAATGCTATAATAGCATTTTTGAAGCAGTAGCTCTTTTAGTTTTATTTAAAAAGTAGCCACAGCGGTCTTATTTTTTATACTAAGAGGCAGTTTATTTTAATAATTGACATGGATTGATTTGGTTTAACTTCTTCAGGATCTGGTCACTGCTAGACCTGGAAATCACTAATACAGCTGGTGGGTTTGAAATATGGGATGAATACATAAGATGATAATTCTCATCTCAAAAGCTCTTATAACAAATCTAAAATTCATTTGGTAAGCCCTGACAGCTGGTCACTTGCCTTCTAATCCAATCTTGTATTTTCATAGAAGTTGCATCGTTTTCTAGCCACCACCTAATGCTATTGATATCTATTTTCCCTTTAAGAGTCATCAAAACAGGTTTATCAGGTCCAGTCATTGTTCAGGTAGGAATCTCTCTCTTAAGCATTTCTAGTCCCTCAGGCACAGGGTTACTAGTCGAATGTATGGAAAGACTATCAACTGCTTGATTGATTTCCCCACTGATGTAGCATGCTTCAAAATCAAAATCTGCTAGCAACAATGCCCAGGGCATCAATTTTGATTTCGCTACAAACAAATCAGTAATATATAGTTTCAATTAGGGAAAGTACAGTAAAAAAATTATATGAATATTTTATCATTCATAATCATGTCAAAATATATTGCTAAAGTTTCACAGATTCTGATTAATTTTCATTTTTATGTCCTTGATAGGATTGTGACATCAAGTGGTGGCAGCCAATATACAGCCCCAGTTTTTTCATTATGAAGTTTATATTATACATAAAGTATAGTAGATAGTGAAGCATTGTGTATTGTAAAGACCTGTACTTGCATGTATTTTTTAGTAATCTATGAACACCTGTACCTTTTCTTGGTGAGGTCTAAGTATTTTCTAAAAACTCTTGACCAATAAATGTATAAAATTCTGCTAAGGTCACTCTTTATATTCTCATACATATAGCCCTTATGTCACATGCTGTCATAAGGGCATACTTCATTGTCAATCATTCTCAAATAAAAACAACATATAATCCTCACTTTTGATACAACTCATCACCAAACATGATTCCCACACCTATGTTCTAATATCAAGATATGATGTAGTTCTTTCTGAAGAATTTTTAACGTTAAAATGTTCTGAGTTACTGAGACTTATGCTAATGGTCATACTTCTAAGTAGCCTCTTTGCTAACGGAAAATTTTGGCTAAATTTCTTATACCATCTTTCATAGTTTACACCAAGATGAGATGCTTCACTCATGAACTTGAAGCCTTCACATTTACTCAATGTATTGAGTCATTTCTTATGAGCACTTGACTCCCTTTGTATTCCCAAGCTTTGTCTTCACACTCATGATTAGCAACACTTTAAGAAGGATCACTCAAGTGATGAAAAAATAATAATATGCCAGAAGATGGCAAACAAATACCACAGGAACACAGGAGAAGAAACGCTCACTCATGGGTTCTTCATGTTTCGACAGCATATCATGACTATCTTATTCATAAGCAGCATGAGGTCTCATTTCTCTTCAACAGTATGCTGTCGAAATATAAGGAACCTACATATTAGTGTTCCTTCTCCCGAGTTTCTTGTCTGCCTTCCTTGGCCATATACATATGTACATACACAAAAAAAATCTTTGCCAATTGGCCAGAAATATAAAACATAAGGAATTAGTTCAATTCTCGGTCCAGTCAAATTCTTCCCCTTGGAATTGGCCATCATTCCATCTTCACACCACCATTGTGTTTGACCATTTATGTGTTCCTATCCAATTTCTTTCTCTCTCTCTGTTTGTCTCTCGTCTCAATCGTAGCCCTCACTTTCTGCCTAACTCTTGAGCTGTGAGCATGCTCCTATCTGTAATATGAAAATAATTTGAAGAAAGTCAGTACAGCATCATTATTGTTTTTAAGAGTGTCCAAATTTGGTTTTCTCCAAGCACTATATATGTATGTGACATACTTTAAGGTGTTTATTCTTTCATATCAAGTTAAACTATTCATCTTTTTGGCATGATTACGGGGGAGGGCACTGTAGTGATAACTCAACTGCATGGTTGACCATTCAGCTAGTTGTTTAGTGTGCTCTAGAGGGGGGGGGATGCAGTAGAAAATGTTTTTATAAAGAATGTCCCTGATACAAAAAAGAATCTTCCTAAAAATAAAAGTTTTCAGGGTGTTCTGTCTGTCCTTTAAAAGTCAACTCATAGGGCGGAAATAGTACTCCAATCTCCAGTGCTCAAATTTTTTAATCAGCTTACTGTGAAGTTTCAAAAGGAGGAGCCACTTATACACAAAAGTGAATTAACCTCTGAAGTTTAGTTGCTTATTCATAGATGCACAGATGCTGCATATATGCAAAAGCTGCAAAGGTGCTCCTCATAAGGACCCATTTTCTATGGAAAATCTCTAACTGATTGATAGTGTGGTTATTCACTGCAGATCATGGATGAATTGTGAAACTTATCAGAGGTAGAGACAGCAGTTTATGTGCATTGTGCTCATAGGCATTAATAGGCAACTGCTGAATGTATTATTATAAAATCTTTCATGAATTCAAACCTTACAGCATACCTTCTAGAAAAGCTCCACTATTTATTACCTGAGTAACATTAGAAGACTCACAGTATGTCTGACATCGTGGAATTGGCCAAGGCATCACCTCAACAAATCCAAACAGATATTTTGCAGGATGAATGGAATCTGATGCAAACACTGAGTGATCAAGTGAGGTCAGAATCTGCTGGATAGATAATTGTTTGCTATAGTTTTAATGTAAAGAATGGTGCTAAATGGCCTTTGTTTCTTGCTGTTAACAGTTAAGGTTGTGAAATCTGCACTAGCTGTTTCCCATAGGAATGCAGATGCTGAGTGCTATTTTTCCTCTTCACTAAGGCTTCTTACTCCTGATGGAGCAGGAAGAGCAAAGAGTTAGAAAAGAAAGAGCAACATTCTTGAACACAGCAATGATAGAGGAGAAGGTATAGGCAATCCTCAAAAATAGACCTAGTAATGTTATTATCAAAAAGCAGCTTGTCATCACAGCTAGCATATCTTTTCAGGACTAGGTCAAACATCTTGACAGTGCAAAGGCAGAAGCGGAACTTGAAGTATAATATAGAATAATGAAAGCCTAAGAACTCGTTAGATCAAGTGAATGCTATATGTTCTTTTACTCTTGTTGTTTCCAAAGCGAAAGTATATTTTTCAATATGAGAATTCTTTGTCAATCTTTGCTCTTTTGACATTACTTACAATTGACTTCTGTCTCTTGTTAAATTGTCTATATAACATTCATTAAGTATTTTAAGCCCATTATTAATCAATAAGACAGACTGAACCTAAGTAATGTACACCTTTGAGTACAAGAATGGTTAAGTTTCCAATGGACATTTCAACAAATGGCTTCATCATCTGGTACCAAATCATTCAGTGTGCTAAGAATCCAGCCTAAACTCGGCATCATATGAACTGTTTCAAAGGCATAATTTAAAAAATCCACACTTCACTCAGCATTTTAACCATTTTTGTTTGCATTTTCCGTCTCTCTAGAAAAATTTCCCTTCTCTTTCCATTTCTCTGGATTTTCCCTCTGGAAAATTTTCCTTGGCAACAAAAATGATCACAAAAATTCCACATAATTACTGGATAGTATATGTGTGGAATTTGTGTGTCATACTTTGTATAGATAGCAGTTTATTATCAAAATAAATGGTTTTGTTTTTGACTGGTGGTTTTGAATGGTGGTAAATTGCTTTTAAATAATACATGCAACATCTTAATATGAAGTGGTATTGTTGGTATCTAGTTATGATTTTGTCACTACTTTGTTACAATTATTTAGTAGAGATTGCTTTTACAATTATTGCATGCACAAGTTGTTCCTATCCCTGCATCTATGGGTTGGGAAAGACAATGCTGTTGAGATCAACAGCAATCACAGTGAAAATAATAATCAAAATGTTATCATGATTAAGTTGCAGTATTTAGTTTGCTAGTTTTCTCTAACATTCAACTGAAAACTCCTTATGAAGTAGTTAAGCTACTCCAAATGGAATTTTTCTCACTCCTGATTGGGTTAATAAGAACCTATTGTGCATAATGTTTTCCAATCATGTGCAGTTTGAAATGGAGACTTTTCTAATGATAGGTTTTTTTATTGCACAGTATGGATGTATGTGCAGCAAATCTTACATAATGCAAAGCATAGAATTGCCAGAAATGAATTTGCAAATGCCTGAACAAGAGATAGGAAATGTCTCTACTTTCGTTCCTTGTCCATGTTGTTGTGGCTTCAGCACGTTGAAGTGGAAAATGCCCTTCACTTAGAGGCATGCAGTTTTGGAGTGCTCATGCTCCGTCTATAATTTATTTATTTTCCATTTCAGAAGTTTTGGTCTGTCTTTGGCAGTGGTGCAAGTCAAACAAACTCCTCGGTGAATGTGTTCCATCTGATGAAGGAGGAAATTGAGAGAGCTCTCTGTTTACCACATACCTCTGGCAACCACATTTACCTTGAAGACTTGCTTGAATTTGTTTGTGAGAATGAAAATGCTATAAATGAGAAATGAAGGACCAACTTGAGTATTCTTCATTTTATCAGGCTTTGTTGATATTCTTTTGAAAATAAGGGATGTCCAGAATGCTATAATAATTATTCTACTGTACATTGCAACTCTGTCTCGCTCTCACCCACCTTGCCTGCCCTTCCTTGGAAGGAATTTATGCCTCATTCATTTTTTCTTTGTTTTATTCAGATACTGCAGCTTTTATCCATTTCTGGAATTGGGATGTTAATTTTTTTGCTAATTAGTAGCATGTGCCTGTGCATGAAGAACATCCGTAACTCCTATGTGTATTTGAGGCATTTTTATACTTGCTTTATACTTTATTCTTTCATCTATATGGCATCAGAATCATTATGAGAAGTATATTATTATTTGTTCTGTGATTAGTTTCATGTGACTCATAATAAAAAAGAAAACGGCAAAGGAAATTTAGGTGTTTCATTCCACTAAAGAGGTTCAATAATGGGCAAAGGAGGGGAACAGGGAATTTAAAATATTATGTGGATTTTTTTGAACTCTCTGCCTCCTAGGTTGTTAATTTCTGGTTAGTACACTGAAGTAAGATCTAGTGGTCTGATGATGTGTTACCTGTCCTCATCCTTGTTAGGTCTTGACTGGGCCAAGAGCCACTTTCTGGTTCATATCTCATTGCTCTCGTTGATAGACAGCATACAGCCCCCAAAGCAAGAAAATGCCAGAGAAGGATTTGCATAGGTACCAAAAGAATTCTCTGTAATATGAACAACCAGTGGCAAGTTTATGACATCTTATACTGGAATGAAACCTGTTTTTTAATGTGCATCAGTCTGGGGCAAAGCCGAGGTATTTGAATTTGGTATGCTGAGAGCAATGATCAAATGTGCAGTGATATTTGCATCATAACTTAGCCTGAAACTACTGGCACCAGCCATTTTTCTAGAATGTGGAGACAGCATGGGTTGTCAAAAGCAATATATTATCTTGTATTGCAGGAATTTGATTCCAGATGGTACTATTTTAAAAGGACAACATACCTCACGATGACATATAAAAACTATTTGGCAAGCATTATAAGAATAAGCTAGCCACTAAGTCTGACGAGTAAAATTTAAAAAAAACTGGTAATGGCAAATACTATCTCTTTTCCTGAGTACTCTCCCAGTGAAAATATTTAAAAACTTATTACTACTTACCTTCTGAAGTTTTCTGTTATGATAATCTATGGATCACCGAGTGGACTTAGTAATATTTTTAGCAAGTGTAAAAAAACATCTTGGACACTGTATAATTTAAATGCACCCGCGTGTGCATTGGAGCTCACAGCACATGCATTAATGGAAATGATTCAAGAATCATAATTTTTTTAATCGTAACTATAAAATGCCACGGCTATCGTTTTCAGGGTGGTATTACAAATGTAATGAAATTCATTTTCGAAAGCACTCGGTGTGACTATTGATACGTGTTAGCAACAATTGTATAAGTTATAAATGTTTTATTTCTTGTTCAGAAGAAAATCTGAACGTATGTTGAAAAACTATTGTTCAATATATATATCACCAAGGAATAGAACCAATCTTGAACCACCCAAAGCTAAGGATCTTCCAACTGAAGGTGAGAGGTTCTGTGCACACAAGACATGGGTCTCCTCCAGGTCCGGAGGGTGTGCTGAGACTGTGTGGGGTAGAAGGTGTGCACATTTGAAAAAGGCACCGAAAACATTGGAGCCGCCTTAGTCGTGGAACATGGAGGATTCAGCAGCAGTCACGCACGGATTCATAGGTATTGTAGTCTAATTAGGAACATGACAATCGCATTCACCAACTAGGGTGTCGGTGACAACATCAGACTGTAGTGGGTCATTGAAATACGGTCGAGGGAGAGAATTTTATTGGAGATAATATCTTTTAAACGCGTCACAGGTGGGAACCTCTCTATTGTATTCATGAAATCCAGATCACAATCGGGAGACTTGAGCCCTGGTTACACGACACATTAATCCGTACGAGTGAATGTACGAATGTATACATGAACGCGAAAATTCATCGTGTAACCACACCAACTTGTACGAACGCATGAACAGGGAAATAGAACCTGTTCTATTTGGTTCATGCATTCGTTCATGAACTTGTACATGAACACGTACGGGTTAATGTATCGTGTAACCAGGCCTTTTGGAGTGAATCAGGAGACCGATATGAAGGAGCTTGACTCCCATGGTTAACAGTTTAAAACGCTCGACTCATTACAGCGGATGACATAAAGGAACCCTGAAGATAATAAGGTACACATAATGAAATGTCTGTGGACATGCGGCGAACCTTGACTCAATAAGCAATATGTGAAAAACTTGTAATTACGACCTAATTACATGAACCATCTAAATTGGGGCATACAAAAATTCTCCGAAAAATAAATACACACTTGTAGTGGCAGTCACTTCGGGCTGCTTTCCACTACCAGATTACTACCTGCTCCCATTCCTTTCTCCCGGCGACTGAATTATTCTTTCGCCCGCTACACTTCGGCTGTGTCAATTATTCCTTCCCTTTCTTAAGACGGAATATTCCTTCGACGGTGTGCTACACATGTTGAAATTAGATTAGTCACTTACAATATCGACTACCATTAAATGCAGAGTAAGCATGTGGCTTTATTATTCTCCAATGTATTGCAATTACGCACACTAAACATTTTCCAGAAATGGTGACTGTTTAGCATAGGGATTTACCTCTCCCAGAAGAATGAGAAAGTTACCAGGTTAAGTCAATATAATTTACCATCGTGAGAGAATAAGTCAATTTGTAATATTCCTCAACGTTTCAAATAAGACTGGTTCCAATTTCACAACATAATCGAAGTCCGACTGGTAGAACTCCGTTCCTTTAATTCTTCGCTCATGTCACGATTCCACAAAATAACTTTGCTTTCACCACCACGTTATTATTCAGCATTATTCGAATCCGGTCGAATTGAACGTAGTGAGTAGGATTTTGATCATATATCCACATTGATCGACATCGTTTTACCAATTTACCGTGCGCCCTACGTTTATCTTTAAACCGCGTATTTTTTTCAGTTTCTCACCTTGCTTGCCAGATGTCAGCACTCGTATTTAAGCTTCTGCTGCCGTAGAAAGTAATCATAACCTGTTGGCTGTGAGGTCGTAGCGGTGTCGTGTAATACGCATTTATGCGGTGTTTCGATCGGTTTTTCGGTAGGATGTGAACGTCAGTGCTTCCTTTTCCATTGTGCTGTGAGTCATCAAACTTGATAAAGTGAGGCCAGTTTATTCGTCCTTATTTGCCAACGTTCCCGCATCTTGAATAATACCTTAGGTGGTGACCCTTACACCTGGATCAAGGAGGAGTTGCTCAGGTACGGTGAACGTGTATGTATTTGTGCTAGCGGAATTTGGGTATAGCGTTATGCTCCTTTTAAATGTCATGTCCTAATCCCCATTTATGCCTTTAAGCCGAAAACAATAGCATTCACGTCCTAGAACGAATAAATTCTTAACATAACATAAGATCACCTTTTTCCCATTTCATGCAGCGATGGCATATTAAATTTCAGTCAGTTGGAAACTGGGTATTTGTTTAATCTCTGATTCGTGTTAATTCCATGCCCGAGGAACACTTAAAGCAAATGTTTTGTCCGAACAAGCTCGACATTTTTGTAGATCGTTTACCTACGATTACTTAGTAGTTCGTTCCCATTCCTCTTCACTTCTTCAGCACCGTCGTGCTCGAACTGAAGATGTTTTATGATTCTAGTCATACTTAAAGAGTGAATTTCGAAGAGCGCGGTCTCATTGTTGTTCACAGCGGGCGAGCAAATTGAGCGATGGTTAAACTGGTGAGGTCCTTGTTCTCGATCATCTCGCGTCGAACATTCTTGCGGGAGAGTAGAAAGGAATTAATATGAGAGTGCATGTGGTCTGAGGGAAGTAGCGCAACTCTCACGGGCTGTTAATCGAAAAATGATGATGTTACCTTGGCGTATTTTCTTCCGGTAGCTCTGGAGTCTCTTAATGTGTGAGCTGTTGTTAGCAGATGAGTCAACTTACTGCTTTATTCATTTATATTCCTGTCGTATCGGATTCCCTCGTACGTTTGAGCACCCAATTCCATAGTTTTAAAAAACTGCGAAACAGGCCGCGCAGTAACGTAAGCTGAGTCTCCCGCTAATTATCACGGCCCTCTATGAAATTCACTGTGAAAAAAATCATTTGCCTGGACTGGGATCCCTAGTTTCCATCGAGCATCGTATATTTATAACCCTAACCTCTGAAATTTTATTTTTCTCGATTCAGTGGTTTCAGCGCTTCCTTAATATTTTTAGCGGTGTATCAGCCTTGTGTCGAGAAGCCGTGCCGTCGATCGTGAACCCTTGAAAATGCCGTTTTAATCATTGGACAGTAATTATATTTTCTGCCATATACGGTCCTTGCTTTGACGAAAATCGGGTCAATTTAAGCACTCACTAACATGGAGAGGGGATGGAGCCTAGCAAAAATGACACGAGTCCATTTGAAATGCATTGTACTTATCTCTTCAAGTACAATGATGATTAGAAGTGTGGAAAGTCAGTCGAGGCAGTCCTTCGAATCATAAAAGCTCATTTCATTCGGGAATGACCTTTTTAAAGATTCTTATCCTATTGTAGGATATCGCACAATGCGGTAGTTGATTGTAAATTGTGGAGTAGAAGATGTAGAAAGATCATGCGATTATTCAGCGTGCATTCCAATGTCCCCGGTTTGACGGGTATCTTATTTCTGCTTACATTCATTTGAAGAAAATCGAGAGCCGCAATCAGTGTACGCGATGAACTCATTACAATCGAAGCCATCGATGCTCATCTTCAAATAGGTATCTTGCAAGATGTTTGATTCGCTCAGAAACGTTTTAAAGCCTCTCTCTCTCTCTAGGATGCCTCGGAACGTGCTCACCTTCGTAGTTTCTTGCGAGATATTTTCACACTTTCTGCGACATGTAACATTCATAATTGGGTGGCGGTGAGGAGCCGAGAGGTCGTTCCGGAGATCGAAATGAACGAGCGGATCCCGCACGAGTATCTTTTGAGTTCGTGATGTATAATGCTAGGCGGTTGCTTAAGACGACGCTCGTGAATGCTGTCTTGCCTGTACTCGGGCGCCGCTTGTCTCGCCTGAGTGAGCCTTTTTTTCGGGACGTGAGGAGCCCCGCGGTCGCCTTTCCTTCTGTCACACTCGTCGCTTCCAACTCGCACTTGTTCTCAATAACTCAGCAAAGTACACATCCCTCCTCATCTTGTTGGTCTCTTCCACCAAATGAACACACTCTGACATTTGCGGCACATTTAAATCTCTCCTCTATCGTGCGTAATTCCTCGGAGGAAAAACCATTCCCCATCACTAGGGCTAGAACCAATGTCTCTGAATATCGCGCCGAGTGCTTTCGCCAGTTGAGCTAGTTGAGCCCTTTCCATGTGGATTTTTGTGGACTTTAAGAGATCAAGTGTTACAGACTGCCTGACAGACGATGTAACGAGCGATCCAAAGCGTTCTCAGGGCGCCGCAGTCCGCGAGGTTAAAGTGGAACTGCGAATTTAATGAGGTGCTCGCCTTTTTTTTGACAACTTTCGAGGATGCAGGGAGGAATCCATTACTTTCACGGAGTGACCCCTCCCTCACGCGTCACGAATTCGGAGTCCAACGGCCGTCAGACGCTCTCTCGACGCGCCGTCGACAAACCGCCCAAGCGCGGCCATCGCCGCATTCGTCGCCCGCCTTCTCTCGTGGAAAAACCCAAGTCTCCTCTGCCACGAAATCAGGTCGAACATACATGCGCACGGCGTTTTTCACTTTCCACGACCAATATTCGTTCCTCAATATGCTCCGTGCACAACCGTCGACTTCCCTCGGAGTGCGGCCGACTGCTGTCATATATCTTGTTATAAAACCCATTTTCATCGGCCGGCGTGCGCGCGGTCCGGCGAGGGCACCATTGGCTCTCACCTCCGAAATGTCCCTCCAGAGCTCGACTCAAAGTTTAACGTGTCTTCTACTTAAACCGCCGTGTCAATGGTAGGATTTGCTTACGTTAATCGATGGCATGGGTACTCATGTACGAATTTCACGAAAAAGAACATGGTTTAAATAATAGAAATTGCTCTCTCTAAGAAAGACTCTACAGATACAATCTTATTAAATCAACAAGCTCTTAGCCCTGTACGTAATGTGTCCTTCCGGACGAATTAAGAGAAAGGCAAAAATGGCAATAGTGACGTGATTGGTTCGTTACGCGCGAATCACGGGAGGCTAAGTTGGCGTGTAAGGCGTGTACAGCTATCAAGCATCCCGATCGTAATCCACGCGTTTGGAAATAACTCAATACTACAGAAATTTAAGCCTATTATGGAATTCCAATCGCAGCTGGTGCTAGCAGTCCTTATACCGATCGTAGTACCCGTGGGAATCATCGCCCTCTCCGCTGTGTCAATGAGGGTACGATGCGCCAAACCTGTTTTTGGAGTATTGGACGTTACATTGGTTTTCACCATTTAAATACACGTGCATAATTTGTGAAAAGAGAAAAAGCTGCTCCAATGAGCGAGATTTGTGGCATGATAAATGCAAATGTAGGCCTATTACATAAGCCTACAGCGACTTTGATAATAGACGAACAGCAATGTCCTTACCGAGGGCGCACATTTTTACCGAGTACATTGTAAGTAAACTAAGTATGGCACCAAGTTTTATTTGATGTGTGATTCAGAAACTGAATACCCACTTTCACCTCTGCTCAGACTATCTCTTCCTTTTAAATTTCCTCTACTTCCCGCTTCCCGCCCCCACCCTTTCAACAGATGGCACTAGGGCAAGATCCTTATACCCAGGTCATGGCACGATCCCAAAATGCACTCTGATTTCTTCATTTTGGATCGGACTCGATGTTCCGTAGCACTGTTACTCTTCATTGAGGAACCAAAAGTGTTTAGCCTTGATAAATGTGACAAATTCTCTTTTAAACATGAAATTAAATTTGATCTTTAAATTATAAAAGGACTATGTAAGCTCTAAGAGGTATATTTTGTGTTCATTAAAGAAAAAATATTATTCATGACGATACCAGAACTATATCTCACCTCGTATTTTAGGATAACCTTCCTCAGAGTATTTTGGCGCACAGTAATTATGTATGCATGCTGATTAATCACTAATATAGTGCTTAATTATAATTAAGCGTCATTTGTTGATAAAATAAGAACTTAACGGAAAAAAATTGCTCAAAAACTAACCATGCAAGAAGGGGACGCCGTCCTTCAGCATTTAAGGTAATTTACGAATTTTGAGCTAGTTTCCTCTCGATAAATGAAGCCAAATTGGACACATACAAACTAATTGCTGTTGTGTACAAATGACACCATCGGAAGGAATATATAGATACTTTTCCACCTAAAAATGGGCAACAGCAAAGTTGGAAGCCCACTGGAGTCATATTTCGATATTCTATATGTAATTTCTCCCCTAAATCGTACGTTCGTGCGATACGTGGCGTAGTGGTTCGCGCCTGTTATTGTCATTGGCATGGTCGTAGGGTCGATTCCGATGCACAGCATACATTTTTCGCTGCTTAAATTATTCATCCTACCAGTTAATTTCAGTTTTTTTTATTTCTACATACGACTCCTGAAAATTAATATTTTAAATGCATAAATCAATTGAAAGAGTTTGAGCATACTTAACTTTGTTAGTCCATGCTTGAATTCTTTTATCGAATGCAATAATTTCAACTTTACTGAAGTCAAGTGGTAGATTACAGGCCGGCAGTTTAAACAAATTCTGAAGTACCGTAGTGTTGCCTATTATCGGTAAACGATGTATTGTATTATCTCATTTATAAATGGAAATAATTGTGAATGAAGTTGCCTACGCCCAAGTTTGAATTATGAAGTCGTAAGCATTGTTTATCATTTTCCTGGGGTCGAACGGGAGGCATCTGGCCAAAATTCCAAACTAATTCTAAAATTGCTCTGTATTTTCTGTCAAATTGAAAAGTTTCTTTGGACAGCCTAAAATATTCAGGTAATTATACGTGGATCTTTTCCCCTATGACCATGTTTGAATTATGGAGTCGTAACCATTGTTTACCACTTTCCTGGAGTCGAACGGGAGGCCTCAGACCAAAGGTCAAACAAATTCTAAATCCGCTTAGTATTGTCTGTCAGCTCCAACATTTTCATGAAATAATCAAAATTATTCTGGGAAATATACGTGAATCTTTTTCCCTATGACCGCGTTTGAATTATGGAGTCGGAACCATTGTTTACCACTTTCCTGGAGTCGAATGGGAGATCTTAGGCCGGAAATTCAAACGGGTTCTAAATTCGCTTAGCATTGCTTATCAACTCAAAAAGTTTCATAGCATAGGTTAAATTATTCAGGGAGATATTCGTGGATCTTTGTGCCTAAGGCCAGTGTTCAATTACGGAGTCGGAAGCAATGTTTAAGACTTTCCTGGAGTCGAACAGGAGGTCTCAGACCGGAAATCCAAACTAGGGGTGATAAAGGGCTGTGCCATGGGAAGTCGATTTAGCCCTTCTTATGCCAACCTTTTTCTAGGTCTTCTGGAAGACCTAGAAATTACCTCTCCCAAGCCCCTTTTAAACCTCTTCTGTGGCTCCGTTACATAGATGACATTTTTCTACTTTGGACACATGACATCGACTCCCTAAATTCCTTCACTTCCTCTCTCAATGACTCCTCTTCTGTATCATTTACCTCTACTATATCTTCCACCCATATAACCTTACTAGATGTCGACGTAGCTTTATCCAACCGTAAATTCAGTACTTCTGTTCATATAAAGCCCACTAATAAACAGCAATACCTTCACTTCAGCAGTTGTCATCCGTCACATACCAAACGTTCCCTCCCATACTCACTTTCTATCTGAGGTCATCGAATTTGTAACAACCCGGAGTCCCTTGATTGCTTTCTTTCCAACCTACACCAGTCTCTTCTTCGCAGGGGCTACCCTGAATCCATTTTATATTTTAAAAAATCCGTAGAAAACCGTACCAACCTAAATCAACTTCTTCTCCAAAGTACAACAATATTTCTATTTGCACCACTTTCTTCCCAGGCGTACAGTCCCTAAAACATCTCCTCAAAGAATTATTCCCTATACTTTCTAGCAATCCTGCCACTAATAATTTATTCCCTAAATGTCCCTCTGTTGTCTTCAAACGTCCCCCGAACCTGTCTGTTATATTTAGAGCCACTTACCCCCTCCATAAATCTTTGAATATTTCTAAAGCTCCAGTCACCCGTTGTAACCGGCGAAGATGCAAAACTTGTTTAATTCTAATTGCAGACTGACTACCCAAAAATTCGTTAATCGTTATCTTCCTTCTGTCCCTCCCCTTCCTGTACCACAACTAATATAGTATATATCCTTCTTTGTAAATTATGTACAGCCTTTTACATTGGGCTCTGTAGTTCGCCCCTCAATATTAGAATTAACAATCACCGTTCTTCTTGCAATCCTTCTTCAACCAACTTCTCTTTCTCTGACCCCACACATGCTGCCTCCCACAATGTAAAATTTGATGACTGCTTAATTAGTTTGAAGACCTTAGAACAAAGTTGCATTCGATTTTTTAACGCCCTCTGTCCACCTGGCCTCAACCGTTCCCATTAATTTTTTCCCCCACTTTTCGTTACATTGTTTCCTTCTCCCGAATAGGTCTTTGGCTCCTTCCTTCCCCACCCCTCCTACCTGCTCCTTCCCCTCACCGCCTCTCCTATACGATTCTTCCTCCTCAATCCTCATTCTATCACAGATGAAGGTGCGGGCGACCCACCGAAATATTTAAACTCGTGAGTTTGCTTTTTATATGTTTTATATTTAGTGTCACCCTGTGACGAAGTTTTATATTGTGTGTTTGTGTGTATGTATATATATATATATATATATATATATATATATATATATATATATATATATATATATATATATATATATACATATTAAAGAAAAGGAAATAAATGGATAGAAAGGTATATCAGTGGACACTCACAGAAAGGCGATCCATGGCGACATCGGTGTCCACTGCTGTCGAAGCTTTCGGGTGAGAACCCTTCCTCAGCGGGAGAAAATCACAACTGAAGAGTGTCACACTGGAGTTGAGGGTAGAGTGTCTGACTAGGAGGGTGGTTGGTGTTTGAGGGAAGTGATTGGTTGGAAGGATGTGAGGGAGAGAGGAGTAAGAGGAGGAGGGGATACGGAGAAAGGTTAGCGGAGGTTAAACCCGTAGGTTAAGCGGAGCGTTAAGCTAAGAAGGTTAAGTGTGTGTGTGTGTGTGTATATATATATATATTTGACGGTGGGTGAAAAGCAGCCCAGGTGCCATCTATTGGCCGCTCTCGTGGGTCATGCCATGGGGAGTGTTTGTTCCTATAAACCCCCCGCCGATTCCAGTTGATTCTTAGTAGACTGGGTAGCTTGGTGGTCTGAGCATTGGACGCGAAATCCGAAGGTCCGTGGTTCGATTCCCGGTCCAGTCGATTTTTTTCTGCTTGGAATCGACCATCATTAGATCTTCACACCACCATTGTGTTCGTCGATTTTATGTGTTCCTATATATATAGGCAGAGAGAGAATGACATACACAGAAGGCGAAATGTAAGAATTAACTCAAGCACACAGACAGTGGTGAAAGATATAGAACAGGCGTTTCGGGGTACGCTAACCCAAGTAGGAAATGAGCCGTTGGACATTGCCAAGTTTAACAAAAAAAGTTTTATTCTTTTATTCTCTTACTACATCAACATATTTTGCTAGAGCCAAACTATTATGGCGGAAACATTCACAGGAATAAGATTAAGGAAATAGACTGCAGAACCGATAGATTTAAGCTGTCATTTTTTCTACGTACAATGAGGGACCGTAATAGTTGTGATAGATCCGTTCTAGAATTCTGACTAGGTTAAATAGGTTTTTTCAGTAGTGCTGAATATCGAAACATGAATTGTAGATACTAACCTCGCATGCAATTTCCATCTCCTTGCATGTTTTAGTACCTTTTAGTGTTATTAATCTGTCGCATTAATAATACTAACCAATAGTTATATCTTAGGTAGGGTACTGCATGGTAGCATGTTCTTCTGCGTATCACTCTGTTGGTTTCTGGCCTGACTGCGTACCGTCGTCCTGAGTGCTTTTGGCCTGCGCATGGCATTTGGGGGAACGTGCGGGGTTCTGATTTGAACTGGGATGAGTGCTGCATGCTTGGTGTGGAATCACCCCGTGCCGTACACCCTAGTGGTGGCTTGCACGGTATTTCGTAGATGTAGGACTATTTTCAGATACAGATCGAATACAGAGGAGGGCGGCTGGATTTATTAAACTCTGTTGATAATCATAGTTGTGTAACTAAATGGTTGCGGGAATTAGGGACAGGGAATCTCTGTCCGATCGAAGGGAAAAATTTCAGATAAATCTTTTGCGATAGTTTGATGTAGACTATTTTATGCCGGACGTTCAAAATAGTTTCTTAGAGCCAAAACAGAGCCTATTATGGTAGGAACGATCACAGGAATAAGATTAATGAAATAGACTGATGAACCGATAGATTTTAAATGTCATTTTTTCCACGTACAATATGTGTCCATAATAGTTGCGATGGATCAGTTCTAGGATACTTTGACCATGAATAGATTAAATAGGTTTTTGCAGTTGTGCTACATGTCCTTAATCGTTATTAGTTATTAGCCTCGCATGCAATATCCAGCATGATGTAACTCTTGAATGATTTGTTACCTTGAATAACTATTTATCTGTCACAGTAATTATAACTAGTAGTCGTATCTTAAGTAGTGTACTGCATGGGTTGTTGGAAACTGACGATTGGTCGGCGGAAGTCCTCCTCCCCATCCGCTTCCGACCCCGTCTTCCACACCGACCCGTGCTCTTCCTCACTTCCTCCTCTCTCACACACAGAGATGGGCGCCTCTCGATCGCGTCCGCATTCAAACGACGATCGCGTTTCTTCTCCCATTTTCACTCCGCGGTTTCTTATTTACCCTCTATCGCGCACACTCTGTCACAAGAAGTTCAACAAGAGTGGAGGTTATGCAAACGACAGCAGGATACAAAACACATTGACTGAGGTATGTGAGTCGTCCTTCAACCCTATCACACAAGGCACTAAGAAAACTTAATGCACATAAATACGAAGGCCCATCACAGTATAAGCTGAGGTTGAAATTGCTGTTGGAAAAAAAATTTGTCTACCCCGAGGTATGTTGTATGGGTGGAAGATATATTACAGGTGAAAGATACAGACGAGGATGCATTGAAAGAGGAAATGAAAGTGTTTTTAGCGAGTCGATGTTTTGTGGCCAAATTAGGAAAATATTATCTGTGTACCGGAGCCACAGAAGAGGTTTTTATGGGGCTTGGGAGAGGAAGTTCTGTTCAAGAAGACCGAGAAGAAAATGAGCATGTGAAGGACTAAATCGACCTCCCCTGGCACAGCCGTTGGTTTGGAGGTGGTGAAGGTCATCGAAGGAGAAGGCATTGTGTGAGAAGGATGAAGTCGGAGAGTTCTAAGCTTAAGGATGTTTGAGGCATGGGGCTGAGAAAATGGCGGATGGAGACAGTCCGAGTTGGGAATTGAAGTGAACTCGGAAGTGAAATCAATTTTGGCCGCAAAAAGTTGTGTATTCGGTGGAAGTGAGATGGAATTCAAGTTATTACAAAATGGTACGTATCTTCAATAAGAGAGGGAAGGGCATGCACGCGAAGCTGCATTTAATAATGGTCGACGAATGCTGAGATGCATTCAGTAGGAGAACTGCTCGAGGAAACAATGGGACGGCTGTGGCCGTTTGGTACTTGAATTTTGGAGAGGACGCAGGAATGATGGGTTTTGGAGTTAGGAGAGGTGAGAAGAGAGATGCCATACTTTGTCAAGCCTTCTGCTGGACCTTTCTACATCTACATAATATCCTGCGAGCCGCCTCATGGGCTTGTGGCAGGGGGTGTTAGGTCACCAGCCGTGTAAAGGTGCAAGTTTTTGGAGATGAAATGGTGGCATTCATTACACGAGTGTATTATGTGGAGCTCAATTTTTATTGTGATTACTTATTGTGCGCGGAAAGAACGAGTTTTTGTACCAATCTGTTCGGCAGTGTATCTATCTTATTTTATCGCATCTGTCAGACCTAGAGATGTAGTGAGGAGTCATGATAACATTCTCTATGTCGCTCTGAAAAATATCAGTTCTGAATTTATCAAGCAACCTAAGCCTAGCGTGTAGCCTCCGAGTCTCTAGGGGCTCCCACCTTCATCCCTCTAAAAGTTGTTGAGACACTATATGTACGCTCGGAGCAGTTTTTAACGAAGCGCGCTGCTTTCCTTTGTATTTTATTAATTTTTTGGCTAGATCTATTTGACCAGGGTCCCAAATGCTCGCGGCGTATTCGAGATGAGGCCTAACCAGAGCGAAGTAGTATCTCTCTTTGCCTTTTTCATCCGAGGACCTTCCTATTACACGTTTAACAAAACCTAGTTTCTTTAATGCTGCTCCACATATGTTCTGTATGTGTAATCCCCACGATATATCAGAAGTTAAGGTAATTCCAACATATTTTACTACTTCTGAAGACTTTATGTTTACTCCGCCCACGGTGTAGGTATGGCATTTTAGTGACGACTTTCGCTGGAAGTGGACTGTGGTGCATTTGTTGATATTTAATTCTAACCCCCTCTCCTGGCGCCACGAATGAACGTTGTCAAGGTCCGATGGCAGAGCTTCAAAGTCCGCGTCTTCGCTCATTTCACGGTAGATAACTGTATCGTCTGAAAATAATCTGATTTTACTTCTAACTCTAGAACTTAGGTCATTAATATATATAGTGAATGAAAGAGGGCCGATCACACTTCCTTGAGGAACACCTGATGTGACTTCGACCGTATCAGAGCTGAAACCATCGATAACTACTTTTTGTATTCGACCACTGAGAAAGTCTCTTATCCTATTCATTATTTTTTTATTAACTCCGCATGATTGCAATTTATATATGAGTTTTTTGTGAGGAGCCTTGTCGAATGCCTTCTTGAAATCAAGGAATATCGCGTCGATTTGCCCGATTCGATTCACCTGATTTTAGGATATCATGAAGGAAGAGCGCAAGGTGTGCTTCGCAGGACCTGCCCTTACGGAAGCCATGCTGACTGCTGTGTAAGAAGGTCCAATTATCCAGGATTGTCATTATATTGTTAGCGACATTATGTTCGAGGATCTTGCATAGAAGTGATGTTAACGATATAGGTCTATAATTTCATGGGTCACTTTTAGGCCGGTATTCATAGTCCTCAATAATCACAGATTCGTTTCAATCTATGATTATATCTCTAATTAATTACTGTTTCTTATTCATAGGCCGGTATTCATAGACGGGATAAATAATCAATGATTGCTGAATCAACGATTATTCGTCAATCATTGATTATTTGATTTATGTATTCATAGACAGAAAACAATCTCCAATTCATGAATCACTGATTCATGAATCTCTAATTATTTGGGATAATCTGTAATTGGTGAATTACAGATTGGATGTATGTTTATTTTTGAGTGGTATGAGAAATTGAAGAGGCAAAACATTTTGTGGGTATCGTTAAAAATTTATTCAAGTTGAGTATATAGTTTTATTAATTGCATATTGAAAAAGAAAATAAAAAATGGATTGGCAATGTTTTTTTGATAAAAATGAATTAGCCGTGCCTACATTAGAATTATTTCTTATGATTATTCAACGTTAATGAAGGCGTTGCTAGGGAAAATCAACAAACAGTAATCTCGTATTCCGGCAAGTGTTGATGAAGTAGCGGGTGCTGTTTAACGTCAGGAATTGTCCGACCACAAGTGTGGTCTCCTCTTTTTTCTAATCTCACAAAGAGACAACTGAGGCACCAATTCGTCGCCTGAACATCATAAGAAACAGGCGGCCTGATGGTGTCAGCTATTTGGACGGCCAAAAGATTAGTTATATGTTTCACAGTTCTGGACACCGTTGGCTGCGAAACAGAATTAGAAATCCCTACATATGTACGTAAATCACCAAAGAGTAGAGTAGCGACGAAGACGAAGAGTAGCAGTAGCTGTATTTATAACTGGTCATTACCGAAAAAGAAAGTTTGTAATAAGTTATCTGTAGCAATTGATGATAGCTTACGAGTAAAACATTCGTGGAAATTTCGGCCGAGGTTAAATTCAGCATGAAGATTTTTTTAAATACTGCGTGATTAAAAACCGCTGTGATATATTTTTTTAAATTTGTAATATGATTTCAACAATTCAATATTGATGCCTAAGCGTAAAATCTCAAAGCAGTGAGCCACAGTAGCACAAGAGCAACTGTCAGTCCTCGCGGAAAGTGTCGATATATGAACATAAGTTCTAAGAAGAATATACTCGAACACTACGGGTTTTGAGAATCGGTATCCTCTATTAAACTCTTCGCCTGTCAACACTCAAGTCTATTGTTACAGCAAGTTAGATTACGGGTGTTAAACAGAGATTGACGTTTATAATAAGCGGTCCATCACCAGACCCCAGTGAGGCCTTTGACATTAAAGATTCACCCTGGAGTACGAATTTCGTGGAAAGTATCACGATAAAAAAGGCGAGGTGAAGTCATATGATATGACATGTAACTCGGAGGAAAAAATTCTCACTAGTCGTGAATATAGAGATGGAAAAAAAAACGGCGGCCGAGAGTCCCGAACCGCCTATCCCTGACGTTTTAAACCGCGACGCACACCACTACACCAAACGTACCGATGCTGGATAGGGCAATAATAATACTGATAGACAAAGTCGCTTTGAGGCTGAGACGGGTGATGTGAGGCTTCGGAACAACCTAGCGAGAGTAACTTTTCCCAACTTTTTTATACTAAGGGCGGATATTTCTGATTATAAACTGATTAATTACAATACAACTAGGATACGTTTGACGAAGTCCAAGGCGAACTAGCCTTTGACCTCGTGCACGACATAGTAAATACGGCATTCAAATCGGCGAGACAGGGTACGTAGTCTCCCCATGTGAGTAATTTGGATTTGTTGGATCCCTAATGTGTGTTTTTCGCAGCCTTTAGTGATACGCTTGTACATCGTCATCGGCAATCACATACGCTAATATATCCGAACGAATTTCCATTGCACGGAAATCCTATTCAGTTCAATGTAGACAATAATCCTAATCAATTCAAGACGTTCATCTAGAGTATATAGACTATTCTATGCCTTTAGCACCGTATAAAATTGTACTGTTGGAACGTAAAGACATGTCGAGAATATGTCGTAAACAATCACAGAACTACCGAAGTGCAACACAGAAAAACTCTAATTAATTACGGTCGAGAGCTTAATTCACGAATCAATAATTATTTGGCCAAATAATTACAGTTTGCTTGACTATGAATACGAGAACTATAAACAATGATTATTTGACGACTATGAATACATATTAATCAGAGATTGATGAATCTCTGATTCAAGAATCATCGATTGACGAATCACTGATTCTTTGACGACTATGAATAAGAAACAGTAATTAATTAGAGATATAATCATAGATTGAAACGAATCTGTAATTATTGAGGACTATGAATACCGGCCTTAGTATAAAAAAGCTGGGAAAAGTTACTCTCGCTAGGTTGTTCCGGAGCCTCACATCACCCGTCTATCAGCCTCAAAGCGACTTTACGTATTACTATTATTATCGCCTATTTTCAACTTAGGATCGTTTGGTGTAGTGGTGAGCGCCGCGCATTCGTACGTGAGGGTCAGGCGGTCCGATACTCTCAGCGGCCGTTTTTTTTCCATCTCTATATTCACGACTAGAGAGAATTTTTTCCTCCGAGTTACATGTCATATCATAGGACTTCACCTCGCCTTTTTTATCGTGATACTTTCCACGAAATTCGTACTCCAGGGTGAATCTTTAATGTCAATGGCCTCACTGGGGTCTGGTGATGGACCGCTTATTATATACGTCAATCTCTGTTTAAAATTCGTTATCTAACTTGCTGTAACAATAGACATGAATGTTGACAGACGAAGAGTTTAATAGAGGATACCGATTCTCAAAACCCGTAGTGATCGAGTGTATTCTTCTTAGAACTATTGTTCATATATCGACACTTTCCGCGAGGACTGACAGTTCCTCTTGTGCTACTGTGGCTCACTGCTTTGAGATTTTATGCATAGGCATCAGTATTGAATTGTTGATATCATATTACAAATTAAAAAAAATATATCACAGCGGTTTTTAATCACGTAGTATTTAAAAAAATCTTCATGCTGAATATAACCTCGGCCGAAATTGCCGTGAATGTTTTACTCGTAAGCTATCATCAATTGCTACTGATAACATATTTCAAATTTTCTATATCGGTAATGATCAGATATAAATGCTGCTACTGCTACTCTTCGTCTTCTTTAGTGTTTTACGTACATATGTAGGGATTGCTAGTTCTGTTCCGCAGCCAACGGTGTCCAGAACTGTGAAACATATAACTAATCTTTTGGCCGTCCAAATAGTTGACACCATCAGACCGCCTGTTTCTTATGATGTTCAGGCGACGAATCGGTGCCTCGGGTGTCTCTTTGTGAGAATAGAAAAAAGAGGAGACCACACTTGTGGTCGGACAATTCCTGACGTTAAACAGCACCCGCTACTTCATCAACACTTGCCGGAATACGAGATTACTGTTTGTTGATTTTCCCTAGCAACGCCTTTATTAACGTTGAATAATCATAAGAATTAATTCTAATGTAGTCACTGCTAATTCATTTTTATCAAAAAACATTGCCAATCCATTTTTTATTTTCTTTTTCAATATGCAATTAATAAAACTATATACTCAACTTGAATAAAAATTTAACGATACCCACAAAATGTTTTGCCTCTTCAATTTCTCATACCACTCAAAAATAAACATACATCCAATCTGTAATTCACCAATTACAGATTATCCCAAATAATTAGAGATTCATGAATCAGTGATTCATGAATTGGAGATTGTTTTCTGTCTATGAATACATAAATCAAATAATCAATGATTGACGAATAATCGTTGATTCAGCAATCATTGATTATTTATCCCGTCTATGAATACCGGCCTTATTTTCGTTTTTGAATATCGGAGTGACGTTGGCTATTTTCCAGCCTTGGGGCACCTTGCCTTCAGATAGTGATTTTTGAAATATTGTTTATATGAATGGTGCAATCTGTGGCGCTAACTCCTTGAGCACGCGAGCTGGTATTCCTTCTGGACCTGGGGACTTGTTACTTATAATCGGACGCAGTTGTTTAATTATTCCATCTCGCTGCATTCTTATGTCAGCCATCGGCTCGTTGAAGCCAGGAATGTCTAAATTGTGAATTGTTCATCCTTAGTGAATACAGTTTCGAAGTGGTGGTTTAATAAATTGACTTTTTCGATGCTGTTGGTGACCACGTTGCCGTTTGTATCCAGTAAAGACTCTACTGTCAAAGATTCACCCTGGAGCTCTCTCGCGTAAGACCAGAATGAGTTGGGGTTTCTATCTAGTAATTCACCAAGGATATTTTTCTTGAAGTTTTGTAGAGTAGCGCGCATTATTTTCTTCGTTTTTTAGCGTTGAGCAACCAATATTTCTCCCGCCGCAAGCTCTGTTGTTTTGTTACTTTACTTGATAAAATTTTTATATAGATGTGTAGTTGTCTTTGTCTACTGATCTCCCGCCTTATATCGTGGTTATACCTACTAGGTTCTTTACTCTTCCGTTTGAATTTGTATGGAAAATATTCATCGATTCCTTTACGCAGTATTTCCAAAAAATATCTCCATGATACTTCGGTGCTCTCGTTCTTCATTGTGGATAGGAATTTCGAGAACGAAGATTCTATCGTCTCTCCGAATTTTACGTAATAGCATTTTTCAAATAAGTAAACTTTGCGTTTAGGTTTTACAGTGGAATCTACTGTTGTTTTCTAAGTCTTAAAAATTACCTTATGATCACTTATGCCTTCGAGGATATCGACGTGTTCAATCATTGTAGGATGACTAACAGCTAAACGGTCTAATGTGTTATTACCTCTCTTAGATTCGTTTATTATTTGAGTAAGAGAGTGGTTTGAAAGTGCATGAAGTAAGGCCTCGCTTATATCACGCCTCCTTGCACTTGGTTCAACGCTATTGGTTTTCCGATTGTGGAGCTGGAGCGGTACTAGCTCATTTGTAAAATCAGGCGTGGGATCAGAGGGAACAGGCCTGTATGAGGAGATATCAGAAAGTTGCCTTTCGGCTTCGTGTACATAGTCATTGGTGTTAAGAATACCTAGCGTGGAACAATTGTCAGCTTGAGTGATTATTATTTCGGGGGATGAGTCGCTCGAGGCCTGCCGTTTCCACCTCGGAAAGGTGAATTTTTAAGGGTTTTCTCCTCTTCCTTCCTCTCACACACGAAAGTGCGGGCGACCTACCGAAAACTGAAAAATCGATGTGAGTGGTCTTTTTTTTATGTATTTTCGTTGTCACCCCGTGACAAAGCTTGTACTTTTCCCTCATTCGTGGAAAGATTTTAACCTTGTACATACATACGAGGAGCGTAAAGTAGTATAGTATCTACCTCAGATTGAAGCGTCCGTCTCACCCAGCTCAAGCTGATTCAGCTAGCGTAACCCGGTTGAGGCATGGCTCAAGGTCACGCGTAAATAGTTTTAGTTCAGTGCTTTATGCCCGTATTACACGATACTTGATCCAGTACAAGTCCGAGAGTACTGCCTAACATGATATGTTTCCAGTGTCGTGTGATACTAAATACCAGCGTGCTAGCTGACAAGTGTGATCGCAATCATAATGGCAGAGCTACTTGATTTCATCATTGATGCGGTGCTTGTGTACTACTGGCTCCCCAGTGCGAGCTAGTAGCTGTCGACCAATCGCATTGATTTTTTTGTCGCTATTCGGTCTTCATTTTTTAAAATCAGTTCTGACTTGTCAATACGAGGTTATATTGGCGGTGATATCAACAATAACTTGGCGAAACGTCACGGCAAACGTTTTGGTCGCCGGCTGCGATTGATAGTATTGTTTAAAACAACGGTAAATGTATGTGTCTGTGTAAAACAAAATCATCGTTGTACCACAATTAACCAGTTAGGGCGAGGAAATTACCAGAAATAAGCAAATGTTGTTGATCATGTAAGACCTGGAACAACATGAGATGATGTTCAAACCTAAATAAAGTCATTGCGGACGCAACGTGGAATAGAAAACGTGAAGGTTCGGGTATCGGTGAAAAGTGGACTTTCAACAGATGAGGTACATAAATCACATTAGTATGTAATTGTATGATAACATTTGGTATTTTGGGGATTTTGGGTTACGTACCATCGTTGTGGTATTACGATAAACTTCTCTTCCTTGAGATAAGATTCCAACTGTCAAATTTGAAGTACAAATAGCAATCATATGATAAAAATTTGAATCACCCATACCCTTACTCTAGCTAAACTTTAAAATAAATTTAAATTCCATGAAATTTAATTGAAAAGTGGCGAGATGAAAAGTCTCATTTAGTATTTACTTGAACCAGTACTGCACCGACGTCTACATCCAAGTATCCCTAGTCCCCAATACCACCAAATACCACCGAAAATAATAAAGAAAAATTTGCAAGGTATACCTAGTTTACTATGAACGGGGATAACTTAAATGTCCAACGATAGTGGTTTGTATTTCTGTCACTATGAGTTCTTCCCATATGATCTTCTTCTCTGCAGCGGCTCCACGTCCGTCTTGCCTTCTTCGAGTCAGTTCCCTAGTCCGCGATCTCCAACGTCTTCGTGTGTATCGAATTATATTCGTCATTCCCGCTATCCCACGGTAGCATTAGCGGCCAAAAGTTGCCCCCTATCGGGAAAATTATCAATTTTTAAATTGCGTTAATAATTAATTATCCCATCCTCTCGCTAGCACAAGTTCAATGATCGTATGATACCTTCCAGCTCGTATTCAAGCGTGCTAGGTTTCGTCCTCAGTATTAAGTTGCGGCCAGCATGCTAGGTTTTGTACTGGATCAAGTATCGTCTGATACTGGCTTTAGCGACACTTGGAGCAACTGCCTGTTGAACGCAACAGTGTCCGAGGATTCTAACAAATTGCCTGATTTGGAGCACCGGGATGTCAAAAAATTCCGTAGTAGAATGGGAAACGGCAGATGGAAATCTGTGAGTGCACGTGTGCTGTTTCTGGGTACTCTTCCCCTTCAAAATATATGATTAAACTTTGGAGCAAACATTTCAAGTGGGGCACTGAGTCCACAGAAAGTGACTCGCACAAAGGCTGGCCTGTTACAGCTATTACTCCACAACTGTTCAAAAAAGTTGAAGATATTGTTTTTGCCGATATACGATGTATGGTATCCCATGTATCAGATGAAATAGGCGCTTCAGTGGGTGCAGTTTGGACCGTCATTTTTATTAGCATTTTTGCATGACTTGAGTCAGCGCAAGAAGGCTCCGCGAATGTTGACACCGATTCAGAAATATGCCGAACTTGGTGCTGCTCGGTGAGAGCGTGGCAACCTCTCCTCTTTTTCACCGCTCCGTTTACGGCAGTGATGAGCCGCGTGTCTTTTGTCGTAATTAAGGCTAAATACGACGGCGAGTTAGTGTGAATCTCCCGCGCAAGATGGGACGACGGACGTAGGCCGTGAGCGCGACCTCCTAAGCATGTATTGGGAACTACGTCGGACTGTGGAACTTGAGAGTCCCTCCCTCTCCTTCCAAGTCTTCCTCTCTCCTTCCACAGCGGAACCCGACACCACCGCAGTTGCGAGCTTCGGTCATGGAGCTGGCACATTTTTCTTCGAGAAAAGAGTATCAAGTTGCAATTTACGTGTTATCTTACACACCTCACCTTTCAGTCGCTTCCAAAGGGATATTTTCCTTGGAATATTAGGTTGCTTGGAAAGTCATCACGATTATATCCCCATGAAACGAAAATTATCCATTTCTCCATGCTATTATTCTTCCCTTATCGCACGTGCCCTACCGTTTGAGAAGCTGAATAATTTGCTTTTTGCAATACCTAATTAATTCTATTTCCTTGTTCACTATCCATTTATTTATCTTTTGGTTGTTATTCAATTAACCTCACTATCGCTATCGCCTTTCCCGTTGAAAATGCAGTCGTCGACATAGAATTCGGCAGAGAGTTCGTTTCCAAGATGAACTTACTGAGATTTACCCAATAAGAAGGTCTCTCTCCATAATATCGTCCTTTTTCTAGTTTTCCAATCTTTTCTTTTAGGTTATCGTAAGGCACGTTGCCAAAGGTCTTGGACTAGCATGACCGCATCTACTTCTTGAACCCTATGTAACAAATTGTATATTTTCTGACAGATCCCAAATTGCTGAGTTTCGTAGGATTACCTCTTGAGTAAGGCATGTTGGGTTTTAAACAACCAATTATTATCGTCCCACGCAAACAATTAGCAATAGTCTTTTCCAGAAATTAACAGGATACAGATGTTTGTTGATAGATAGTTCTCAAGAAGTGATTTATTCCCACCCTTGAGGACAGGAATATTATGTACTTTCTTCAAATCACATGGAATGTCATGGATATTTAAGGTTCAGCTTAATACGGCTCAGATGCATTGTTAATGGCCTTTAATCCAAATTTAACAGCGTCACTAGAGGTGTCTTCCCGGCAAAAGAACTTCGTCAGTGGCTCCGGCGATCATTGTTTTTGTGTTGATATTCTGTTAAGACGCCAAACTGTGATGGGCATTTCAAATTTCTCAGTGGTAAATAAAATGCACTTTTACAAACGTGGGTATATTGAAAGGATTCGATCACAAAACTCGGCCGCGGCTTTTTCTATATCACAATTGTATCGATAGGCTATCAAACAATTCGTCAGTACGCATTGTTCCATTCATCAGCGCTTAAGTTTGCCGATAAGTTCCGATGTGCTCCAACTTCAACCCGTGGAATGGAAACTATTCTAGCAGCACTCTTATTTATTACCTAACTTCACACGAATATTTCTGCAAAAGTTAATTAAAGAAAAAGCCTTAAATGATCATTTATTGTAGCAAGTACATATCCGGCGTAGATATAATGGATTGATCTCAATGTTGCACAAATAGCTACCAAGTACGCATGCCTTGGTTTATAAAAACTGCTCGTATCTGAAAAGGCAATGTTATTTAGCTGAAACTAGGGCGCAAATGTCTATTTAAAATAGAAATGGCAGCACAGTGGAAAGGAAGGAGGAAGCCGGGAAGCAATGGAATTCATTAGAGAAATTATTAGGCAGAGGTTATATTTTATCGGTAGAAGGCAGAATGCGGACATGAAAATTGAGCGTGGAGTGCTGCAGCAAACTTGTCTTAGAAATCAATTTTGGTAAATGCTGATAAAATTGACCAATTATATTGATTAACTAACGATTTCTACAGCTGAAAGTAGATTATTTTCCGTAACTTTTTTACATACAAAAACGGACAGAAATATATTATTTTGAAGGAAACTCCGGCTCACGTAAATCCATTGATCTACTCACCCTAGGATCTATTATTTCCGGCAGAAGAATTTCTTAATAAAAAAACTTAACTTAGGCTCCATTTTTTTGGCCAAAAGTCACCATCCCCTAAAATCCTGTTAATTCTGCAATCATCCTTAGTCCATACCACAAAGTCGCAGAATGGGGCGCCGGTTACATGATGCTGGCCATCAATTTGGGAGTAATAATTGCGGTTTGTTTTTAATTGCAGACTTTCGTCAAGACAAAAATACTAAATTTTGTTCGCTGCTTCTTCCAACGCCAACTGTTCTGCAGAATTACGGAATTTTACCTCAATAATGCCCCCATCATCAGCGTTGCCATCAAAAGAAGCGGCAAAGAAACATTGCTTGAGGTCAATGAACAGCCCTCAAGGAGTCACTTTACGCCCGGAGATTTCCTCGTACTGCGTTATCGCTTTGTTGTCGTGAAGTTGCCCCTATTGCGTTGCTTCATTCTGAAACTTACGGTCGTACAGAAGCCGTGTATCCGCTTTTTGCAGATAATTCCAAAGTTGGATGAAGTCAATCGATAAATTCATTCCCCCCACCATCTTTTCTACTCAGATTGGCCCTTAGTGTCCTTTTCCAGTTGATCTCTAGAAGCTGTTGTCACTTTTAATTTTTCCATAAATTCTTCTACTTCTTTATCATATTCTTCGCCATCCATGTCTAATTTTTGGCATATTACACCGTAACCAGCCCCATCACTTGTTTTTGTCTTCTTCTCTTGTTGTTTTAGGTCTTGTTTGGCGAGGAATCACTTTACTGCATTTATACGTTTCAGCCTTCTGTGACAAGTTAATTTGACAGGCTTGTGGGGGCTTCTGCCTGTGAGCGTTTCCCAAGTTGAATATCTCCACACGGGTCCCAGTTGGAAATCAAGACCAGAGCCGAAATTCCTGTGTTGATATGATTCTCTTTTGCCCCTATCCACTTGTATTCTGCCGAAACATTTGGCCTATAACATAAAATTCGGCCTAAGACATAATTTTTTCTGCACTGTTACTGGTTTTGTGTGATATCAACCCTCCAGATTTTCGGATAAGTGGCTTCATAGTCACATCAATTTTTTCGAGGCATGTTATTTCTTCCTTGGTAATAACCTTCAACTTCCTATCGGCAGTTTGACAGAAGTAGTCTCGGCATGACATCCAAATACGCGTGACATCCAAATACGTGCTTGGGACCATTTTTTTGAAGCCTCGACCAGGGACTCAACGGTATTCCCTTCTGTACAATTATACGTAATATCGCCGCGAGCTGCTTCACTCTTATCATTTTTTACTTTTGTTAGAATGCTTTTGACAATGGGCCTCGCCTCCGCAATCTTGAACAATGCTTTGAAGTAGAGCTTCACTGCGTGATTCGCGTATTCAGTTTTTTTAACGTGCCTATCATACGGCACTAGTTAAGGTACCTTTTTCATCACACTTGAGTCTCCATCTCTAACAGAGCTAATAGAACAAAACATGCACGTTAGTTATTATTGAATTATCTAACATTATGGAACTGCGTCAACATACATTAAAGTTAGCGCTAACTTCAAGCAAGAACATCCAGTAACCTATAGGAATAGTAATTTTTTAACAACTAAAATGATTGAATTTCCGACTTAGTACTTAGGAATCGCCTATGCAATACTGATAGAAAGTCCACAAGATAGTGCATATCTACAAGGCAGTGACCTAGCTCAGCAAAGCAATACCAAAGTTCGTAAGTATGGCTTGGATAAGAGAAACCATCAACCTGGGCGTCCGAAGATTATGCCGTATGACCAGGTTGTTGCGCCTCGATAGAGCTGATCGCGTCTAGGATGAGGTAGTACTCCCGTTTGTAGCCAATACCGCCGTCTTAACGGCCGATGCTACTATATGGGATACGTTCAGAGAGAGGCCGTGAAGTCAGTTGTCTAACAGTCCGTGAGAGAAAGACAAGAGGATGCGAACTCAAAACAGGAGAGTAGGAATGCCAGCAGGCGCCGAGTCAAAGGTGGTGCCGTCAAACGCCGGATGATGCCAGTCTTCAGTTCCTCCTCCACAGTGCAAACCCTTTCTTACACGCCGCTCTAGCTCAATCCTACCAAGTCCCTCCAACTTCATACCCTTCCCTTCCCCTCGGGGCCCTCCGCTCGTTCCCCTCCAGCTTAATATATTAATCCGTGCCCTCCAGTAGCCACTCATTACCTCCCCTCGAATCTCCGTGAGCGCCTTCACCTGCTTGCCTATTTCGCCGCTAGAGACGCTCTTGATCGGAGCGTTTTCAGCAGGTTCTAACTTTCCTAATAACTTATTAAATGCTCAACCTATTTCCGTTTTATTAATTTTAATCTAATATTGAATATATTGTTTACGTCTGCCAGAGACAATTTTTTGTTAAAAGCAAAAAATGAAGCCAAATTTTACAATTTTGATGTCTAAATTTAAAAATTTTAAAAATTTAACCTCTGGGAAACATAGCTAGAAGTTAACTTAATTAGAATGTGAAATTTGTTTTTTGTTAAGAGAATTCCTCAATCTACAGGGAGTAAAGCCGTTTTTGACGCAATCGCATTTCGCCTTAAGGAGCACTCTCCTCCAGATCCCGAGTCTAAAATAAGAGTCTAGGAAACAAATGACGTCTCCCGCATCCAAAAAGTTCCAGGTCACCAAATCTGTCGGCAAAGTCATGGCAAATGTTTTCTGGGGCAAGGAACGACTTGTACTTCTGGAGGTCAGGCTGCATGAGACGATCATAGGAAAGGGAGAAAGCTAATCCAACGCTATGAATAATTTGTGCGAGTGAAAGAAACGAGAAAAGGCGAGGAAAGCTCTCTCCAAGTGTTTGCGCTGCTCATGCACGACAATGCGCCAGTGGACATGTCAGGAAAAGCAGACAGGCTGTCATCACCTGAGACTGTGGGTGTCCAACAGCCCTCTGCTGTCCACTCATTGCTGCAACCCAGACATGGAATCCCCCTCTGATTATTTTCTCTTCCGAAATTTGAAGAAATTTCTCTGCGGGTTCCTTTATTCTTCTGGTTGTTCTTGGTTCTGCGGGTTGTCTGATGTTGACGTCAAAGCGTAAGTGAAGATATGGTTTGATGACCTATCGAAAGAATTTTTTTTTACTGGACTAACGTCTCTGCAGTCTTAAGTGATCTAACTGTAGAACTCAAAAAGAATATAATAGAGAAAAATAAAATGGTTTTACAAACCTCTGCCGTCCTTTTCTTACACAGGTAGATATCTTATTGAACGCCTCTCGCATTCGGGGTCATTCCGCCTCAATTCTACGAACGATTGTCCCTAAGTGTCTCAAATTATGTTCAAACTTGGCGTATGGGTAGCGTGTGACATTAAGCGAAGTAATCTGAAGCGGTTTTGAGAAGAATAATTTTTTCTTGACCTGTGCGTATTTAAATTTTTTCACGTCACTTTTCATCGTTGAGCAACGGTGAGTAAATGCCTCATTTTAAAGCTTATTCTTTTATTTAGAGAGTGATGCCATTGAAAATTGATATAAATAAATTTTCTAATTTTGTTTTATTTTAAACTTTTAAACATATTTAATATACGTTTCTCGAATACTCTATCTCCGACTTGGCGAAAACCTTTTCTTTCATAATCTATACGTGCCTAACTAACTTTTCATGAAAATATTTACGTGGAAATCCATAAACACGCCGATAAAAATTTTGTTAACAAGTGCATTTCTTTCCCGCTCGCCTCGACGGGCTTAGCCTTGAACCTAACATTTAACAGACATGTAGTATGTGGATAGGGTTACATGGATGCCATACTCCAGCCCATTGAATCAAGGATTATTTTTTTGTATTAATTTCATAATTTAGTCATGTACTCCCATGATTTTTAAGCTTACCCTTTGCGAGTGTTGGGTGAATGATCTCGTAACATGGCATGGTGAGAAACGTGCCTTATCACAATGTTAGAAATATCTAGTAGCGGTGCGGCCTGCGTCCTTGCACGCTAAACTACTAGTGGGTGCGCGGCGAACGCGCACATTCACGCCTCTTTTGTCTCCTCCTCTCTGCTCCGGTGCGTTTCGGACTCGAGCGACGTCACCGCGAAAATCAATCGTTATTCATTATTTATTTGCGAACCCACGCGTTCAGGTGAAGATGCGGGGGGGGGGGAAGATCGCCCCCACCCCATCCCTCCCTCCCGTTTCACCCCCTCCACCACCCACCCTCCCTCCCTCCCTCCCTCCACTCTTATCTCTCTCCCGGTTCGATGGTGCGCAGGCCACATGCCATAGTTTCTCCTGAATTTGCTTCTTCACCCCCCACTTCCCCCCTGCTTCTCCCCCACTTCCCCCCTCCTTCTCCCCCTCCAACCCCACTCGACCCACGACTGATTCGCCACCTGGACAACACGTGGCACGCGACCCCTTCGCCAATTACACACGCGACGATTATTGCGTGCTTTGGGTGCGAGCGGGCATTCAAAAGAGCGGCGAAGAGCGCTCGCATTGTCACACGAGTGGGCCGAAACGGGCCCTCAAATCAATCTAGAGGCAGGGAGTGACCCTCCTTATACCAGGGGCCGTGGAACATGGTGTTTTTTTTACATTCTTCCACATCTACTTATTACCCTGCAAGCCACCGCATGGGTGATCCGCAGGGGGTGACTTATCACCAACATGCTTAACAGCGTAGAAATTTGCTATCACCAGCAAGCATCACACTATCGGTACACGAGAAACACTACAGGAAGTACGAAAATAATCTATAATGTAACTATGAAAACGTGATACATGAGTCATGCAGGGATTATGCAAAACATGGTGTAAGCACTACTTGGCGGATTGAGAAAAATGCATTAGGGGGAACATGAATTGAATGAATATGGGTCATATGAATTAAACAGCTACAATACCTATCAACCAACATACATCGTAGTCTTAACGCAGCCATTATGGTCTCTTATCGATCGCGGAAAAAACGACATTTTAAACCTGTCTATTTTATGTAAAATCTATTTCCCGTATTTTACACTCATGATCTGATCTGCCGTAGTATGTTGAAGTTCGTAAGATGGTGATAACTTCATTGGAAAATAAATTGGTTTTAAATTTACATAAAAGATTGAGTCTTAATTTTCAATCGACGGTCTGCAAGTGATTCCCATCCAAGTGGTTGCAAGAAGTCGGTAACACTAATGAGAGTATCATAACGGTCTTATACATATCTTCTAACACTGAGTCTGATAGAATTACGTGGAAGAAATACCTAGAAGCTATAAGCGGATGGTGCGACAGAATTAAATTTTAATAAGTGCTTTGTTATGAATTTTTTGAGTAAGAGTAGCTTAACCAACGAGACGCACATAATCAATTCGAACCAATAACTGTAGAGTCGGTTTAGCACTTAGGAGTGACCCTTACTCTGGACTTGTCGTGGGGGAAGCATTTTTTATGGAAAAAGAAAAATAGGCCAGGTAGGGCTTACAGAATAAATAATACGGAAATAATCAACGCCGAGTCTGTTAAGTACTTAGGGGTCACAATTACTCACGACATATCTTGGGGAAAACATATTCGGAAAATATGCGGTCAAGCATACAGGAAGCTAGGCTTCATCAAGAGAGTACTCGGAAAATGTGATGAGAAAGTGAAAGAACGTTGTTATTTTTCAATCGTTAGGCCTCATCTGGAATATGCTGTTAGTGTATGGGATCCTTATGAAGTGGGGTTGATATTGGAATTAGATCGCGTGCAGCGAAGAGGAGCTAGGTTTGTGAAACGATGCTGCGGTAAGTTTGCCAGTGTGTCTGGATTGTTAGAAGAATTGGGATGGGAATCGCTATCACAGCGTAGATTGAATTATAGGCTGAACCTCTTTGCTAAATTTCAGGAAAAAAAATTTCTCTGACTACGAGAAAAACATACTATTAGTCCCTTCGTACTACGGCAGATTATATCGCGACAATAAAATTAGAGAGATAGATTGTAGAACCGATAGGTATAAAATGTCATTTTTTCCGCGTACCATTCGGGACCATAACAACTGTGATCGTCGTCATGAATAGTGCGAATAGTGAGATAAGCTAGATTGTATATCTTTCTCTTTAAATTCTCTACGTTTTTATTTATCCATGATGTGAATATAGATGTTCTGTAGTAGTAGTCTTTGTACTCCTGGCATGTTGGAACGATTGACGATAGAATGTTTCTTGGTTAGTAGATTTTTAATGGGCGCGTTGCATGTGTGGTGCGCTGGTTTCAATGTTATTTCGGTGTTCTGCCGCATAATTCATGCATTACTGGTGTGGAAGCCTGCCACACACCCTTTGGGTGGTTTGCAGGGTATGACGTGGATGTAGACGTACGTGAAATTTGCTGACCGGCTAATCGGAAATTAGGATTTATTAAAAGAATACTAGGAAAGTGTGACGAGAAGGTAAAGGAACGATATTATTTTTCTCTCGTGAGACCCCACTTGGGAGTACGCCGCTAGTACATATGGGACCCATACGAAGTAGGACTCGGTTCAGATAGAGATCGAATACAGAGTTGTGCAGCTGGATTTGTTAAAAATTGTTACGATAAACATAGTAATGTTACTAAATTGTTGAAGGAATTTGGGAGGGGACCTCTATCCAATCGAAGGGAGAAATATAGGTTAAATCTTTTTCGGAAGTTCTATGTAGACTATTTTTTGCCGGACGTTCAACATTACTTGCTAGAGCCAAACTGTTATGGTAGGAACGATCACAGGAATAAGAAGATTAAGGAAATCGACTGCCAAACCAATAGATTTAAAATGGGTTTTTTTTCAATGCACAATACGGGACCATAATAGTTGCGATAGATCAGTCATAGGGTACTGAATAGGTTTAATAGGTTTTAACAGTAGTGCTAAATATCATAACATGATTATTAGATACTAACCTCGCATATAATCTCCAGCATGATATACACTTGCATGTCTTAGATTTAAGTTGTCATTTTTTCCACGTACAATAAGGGACCATAATATTTGGGATAGGTCAGTTCTAGGACTCTGACTAAGTTAAATAGGTTTGTTCAGTAGTGCTAAATATCTTAACATGAATATTAGATATTCACCTCGCATGCAATATCCGGCATGATATACTCTTGCATGTTTTAGTACCTTTTAGTGCTATTAATCTGTCGCATTAATAATACTAAACAATAATTATATCTTGAGTAGGGTACTGCATGGTAGCATGTTCTTCTGCGTATCACTCTGTTGGTTTCTGGCCTGACTGCGTACCGTCGTCCTGAGTGCTTTTGGCCTGCGCATGGCATTTGGGGGAACGTGCGGGGTTCTGATTTGAACTGGGATGAGTGCTGCATGCTTGGTGTGGAATCACCCCGTGCCATACACCCTAGTGGTGGCTTGCACGGTATTTCGTAGATGTAGTTCCCCCTGAGCAACCACACTCCTATGAGCGTAAATTTCGAATTCCTTACCAATCTCCGTCTGCAAGGCTCCCTTGATCCGTCCCTGATAATAAGGACCATGTGATCTGAATATGTGTTTAATTATCTTGGTAGTGTTATTTTTTAAATATATTTAGCCATTATGCAGGTAATTTTATGCTTCTTTTTATTTCTTGAGTCTACTGAATGCGATGGAATGCGTTTGTGCGAAAGTATGGTTAAGTTCTTCCGATTATTTGATTGGCCAACCTAAACAAACCTACAATGGTGCAATTGAATTAGGCGTTCTCTCATCTCTACATTGGCGCCACTATCGTATGAAAATCGAAGCGTCCCAAGTAGACCTGTGCGCCGATGGATCGGCGGCGGACGCCGGCTGAAAATGGGTCGGCGGCGCGTCGAGCCGATGGTTTTTACCGGCGGCGGCGGCACCGGCGGTGTACTTACCCAGCCATAATGTATTAACAAGTATTTCAGCATGTTATAGCATAAATTATTCATTGTTTCTCATTATTTAATGTGTTAAATTGTTTATTTCATGTTAAAACTTATTTTATTACATTATTATTAACGTATGCGAGAAATTTCTTTTAACTTTAAGGATTTAAGCAAATATCGTATGGTGCAACTCCTATCAAACCTAATTTAATACCTTTTCATTGATATATTTTATATGGCAAAGTCATTACTAATTAACCTGTTATCTCAAATGCGAGCGGAAACGTCGTTGTAAACAGAAATGTCCATTTCACTGTTTTATTTTATTTATAGTTTTTCAGATGTATTGAAATACCATTCAAAAGATCGTGTATGTATTTTTATCGCCTCTTTCATTCATCTATGTACCACATAGTAAATTTTGAGAGCAGAGGATTTAATGGATAGTGCCTCCCGTTTTTTTAGATTTTTATTAAAAATTAAATATTTATAAATTAATATCCGAATTAATCAGACGAACAAAAAGGCAATATAAAAATTTAACTCTTGGAATTCGAAGAAGACTTCCAGAAAAACACAACAAACTTTTACAAAACATTTAAAAAGAAACTATTGGGGTACCAACTCCATAATAATCGCTTTAGAAAATATATCGGGAAACTGGAACTTATCAATCAAGAAAATGACTCAGAATTTGCTAATTAATTCGAAATACTTCCGAACTGCCCAGAACCCAAGGAAAGATTCCCTCCAAAAGATTCCAATGAAAACAACCCTAATTCACAAGCACCAGATAAAGAAGAAACCACAGGACAAATTAAAAACCTCAAAAACATTAAAGCATCAAGTGAAGATGGAATCATAGAAGAACTCGTGATAGCAGCTGGACCAAAAACCATAGCAGAAATGACAAAAAAAATACAAAATGTTGCCGAACTGAACAAATCCCTAATGACAGGGAAAATGTTCTTATTCATCCATGTTATTAAAAAAAAGGAGATAGAACAGATTTAAACAACTACAGCGGAATTCCACTTATTCCTGTCACATATAAAATTCTCTCACAATGCTTTCTTGTTTAGTAACAAGTGAAATCCAAAACTGCCGAATATCAAGCAGGCGTCAGGCCAGGTAGATCACTCCCGGAACAAATTCGAAATCTAAAGCTAACAATTTGGCACCAAAAGATGTACAGCAAGAATATTATATGCACCTTCGTTGACTTCAAAAAAGCCTTTGATTCAGTCGATCGCGAATCTCTTGATCAAATTTTGACAAGGGCACGACCCTAAAACACTTGCAACCATTAGGCAGACGCTCACTGACAATAAATGTTAAGTAAAATTCAGGGGCAGAATTTCGGAACCCTTCGAAATGAAAACAGGATTGAGTCTAAGAGATGGACTCTCAACTTTACTCTTAGTTTGTGTCCTTGGAAAAGTAACTCTAGAATGGTGAAAAGACAATAGAAGTCTAAATTGGTCAAGCAATCAAATTAGGAATAACAAATGTAACAATTGGCAACCTGGTTTTAGCAGAAACCGTCATGCCCAGGCGATGTCTTGCACTTCTGCAGGGGCCGATGACCCATCATCAAGGATACGACGTTTGGATTTTTCCATGTTTTTGTTCTTGATTCCCTCTTCCTCCCCAGCATACGCCGTCTCCCAGGATTTCCCAAGCCTTTGCGGTCTTTGTTTCCCACCCCTCACCAGCAGCGGCGAACGATCCATCTACACTGTAGATTGTACAGACATCTGTCTGTAGGTTCTGTAGACATCCGACTTAAACCTTTTGGACTTTCAATGTCCTTGTTTGTGATTTCCCCTTACCTCCCCAGCACACGCCCCTTTCCCAGGGTTTCTCCGGACGGTTTCTGTTTTCCAGCCCCACGCCCTTCTGAAACTGCTTTGTTTGATGCATATCTCTTCCGTCACCCACATTTTTTGAACATATATTTTATACCCAAATCTTTAATAGTGATATGATGATGACGTAATATCAGGACTAGTCGAGTTCAATCATTCATTAGTGAAACTGCAAGTTTTTTCTCTGTAATTATGGAACTTTTTCGCCACATCACATCTAAATCTGTATTTAATATATTTGACGTCCTTGTAGTAAAAAATTATCGGAATGGCATTCAATTAGAGCAGAAAACATAGCAACAACCTAAGTAAAAATATCACCGTATGTTTAGAGCTATGTTCAATTGGAACAGAAAAGTCGAAGTCAAAATGAAATTCATTTGGTGGTTCATTAATGTTTCAATTGACAATGCAGTACCACAAATGTCTAAAAAAAAGTTAGATCATCATGCCTTCCGTCTTCCATACTTAAACGATTGTTCGAAAAGTACGAAAGTATCTAAAGCGCACCAACTCCTCTTTTGGCCACCCATAATATGGTCACCACGTTGTTTAATCGAAAGGCACTCCGTCGAATAAAGCAGGGCTGCAAAACGAAACAGGGACCAATGAGTAGTTTCGTACCGGAACAAAACTCTCATTCAATGCGACTTCGTTACAGATTGAAATCTGAAGTCTGGCTTGGTTTTAGTTTTGTTTCGGAATGAAAGTAGAAATTGAACCAAATATGACACTCCGGAACTGTTCCTTCTCTCGAATAGTTTCGATTTAAGTGAGTGGGAGCTATGATAGATTTATGACACTCTTATGATAGACCGTCGACAGTAAAACGACTTGTCGCAAAGAAGACCACAGCACAAGGGTCTATGTTTGTCCTTTCTAGTGCACGCAAACACGACCACCAGATTGTCGACGGCCCAATCATCTTTGGCAGCAGACATGCGCCTGCTCCCTCCTTTCAGGGAATGCCCAGTGCCTGGGAACTCCGGAGGAAAAGCGGCGCGCCTACCTTGAACCACTGCACCGCTCCCCCTCTGTCAATATCGCGCTCTAGGTATCAAAACTCCCCTTTAGAGGGGCATTTTCAGTGGTCATCGACCTCAAGGACGATGCGGACAGAATCTTTCTATAACACCTTTGGTAAAACAAAATACAAAGAACAAGAGGGGACATTATTGCTTGAGAGCTATGAGTGGAATCTGATGGGCATATTTGTTCTCCTCCTTGGGTGCCACATATCGGATAAACTTGTCAGTTTAAATAGCCAGGGCCTCTTCCTTCTCCCTTTGTGCTTCTAAAGAGACCTCCACCCATCCAATCGTTCAAACAAAAATCGTACCCACAGTCTCATTGCATCAGGACCGAGACAACTTTTCTCCCTCTCAGATTTCCGCAGAGACGTTTATTTTGTAACCGTCCCTCCAATCACGGTTATTATCTATTTAATTATGAGATCCATAACCTGTACTTCAGCACTTGCTTCATCCGAAGAGGGAAAATTCATAAGGCTCCCCTTTTATTACCCATTAAGACTGACCCTCCAAACTCAAGCCGGGAAATCCCAGTCGGTGGAGGGGGGGGGGGGCGGGGGAGTGAGGAGAGGACGCTACAGTAAAAAATTCCGAAGAACAGGCTGCTTTTATTATTCGGAATATAAAACTGCAAAAATACGTTTCATATAATTTGTTACGTGAATTAATGTACATATTTAAGTGAATACCGAAAGACTTAAAATTTAAGAGCGGTAAAAGAAAGAGGGCATATTTTTCTTGTTTCAAGCTCCGCAGGAGAAGAGAATATTCATGTCACCACTTGGATTACCCTAGCTTAACCATTCATTACACCCTTTCCGGAGATACTTAAAATATCTTGCCCATTGCATGGTTTTTCAGAATTTTTATAGGTCTAAGATGAAAAGAAAATAACGGCACAGCGATACAAAAGTATACCAATACGTTAACCAGGCTTTTAAGTTAACCAAATGTTGGTAATTCAGGTTTCTCTTCATGTTATTGTAGTGCTTGTTTACGTGAAGAATCGGAATCGATTCTGATACTATTTTCGTTATGTAAATGGCATTTAGTGGAAGATTACGCATGGAAGATAATCATCTATGCCGAAGGAAATAAAAACCTCGTATGCAATTTCATGACGCCGATTCCTTCCCCCATCTCAAAGCTAAGTGGCGAATGCACTCGCCATCCTCCCATATACACTATGATTGCATTGTTGATTTAGTTCCTTGAACTTCGTTTACCTACGATCAAAGTGCAAAAGGGTTATTGTTTAAATACACGACTAGTGTTTTGATATTGAATGTGGCTAATATTCGAGCCTCCACAGCATGTATTTAAACCAAATGGCTAAACTCCCGTTGTCAGACACATTTACATTGCATTGACTGGCTGGTAGACATGGAACCTTGGAAGGGAAAAAGGAAGAAATAGAAGTATCTGACAAGTAACTATGGAGGGAGAACAGAAAAAGCGCAATAGACGGAAAGACTAACGAGAAGTTTCTTAGGTAGGTGAGTAAGGAAGGGAAATCTGGATATCACACGTCCTAAATACGCATAGTATAAAGAAATGGAGCACTAAGGATATCCGTCACCTTGTTCGATTATGCGGCCTGTTATATCATTATTTGAATCTCCTATTTTACAATGTTGATCAGGACGGAATCAAGCGGGAAACTGAGGAATAACGCACTCATGGGGCACTAAAGGCTTGAGCAGAGTAAAATCCATGCCGAGGAAGCGTGGACGTGTGGTTTCTGGCTCAAAACAAAATGGAAACTTTGTTAATTCCTATCGCACAGATTTAATTGAGAGACTATTTTCAACAGCTAATCAAATATGGGCAGAAGAGCTGCTCTCTTTTTTCATTAGTCATTAAGTTTTATATTATTAAGAGGAGTCCGCAGTAATAAGTGAATATAAGTATAGTTCCGACGCATCGGGGGCAATGGCCGCGCCGACGTCACGGAAGACCAGCGGCGCTATCGGCGACGGCGTCACCAAAACCATCGGCGGCGCACAGGTCTAGTCCTTAGGGTTCCATTAAAGGATGAGCGTATTACATCCAGCCAGTTTCTTAATAAATAGGCATTAAAGGCCCTCTGCTCGTTTTGGCCCGTTCATTTTCTTCATTGCGTTGCCTGTAAGGAGTATCTGTATTCCGATGGCGTTTTTTTCACTGGATTTGAAGTGAGCGACGAATCACCGGCTTACCGAAATGATCTGTTCATTATACCCAACCGTGCATCCGATCAGGAGAAATGTCCGAATGCCTTCTCAGGAAGGAAATCACGTTTCTGGTGGCTTGTCTGAGCGCTGTTTGATCGTGAAAACATTGTTCACTACCAATTACATTTTTGCTAAATCTGTAAATTTCATCAAATGGTAGTATTTACGATATTTTACAGTGCATAATTGCGAAACTGGGATTGTAACTCGTCTCACCCTCCTCTTCCTGCGCATCACCTGACGTTGCGAAAGTGTCGCGTGACGTCGTCGACTGCATTTCTTTTCTATTTCATTTCTGAATTAGTTGCAACTAGTCCTCATATGACATTGATTTCAAAATATGTTCGGTAGACTTATGAATTCCGTTTACTATCGACGTTTTGACGAGAAAATGATGTATTATTGGTTAATTACCCGTTGTTTTACGAAGCTTAGCTTTCTTTGCGACCAATCGTAGAAGCTAGGTAATATGTACTGAGGTGTGTTATAACGAGATAAGTCGGCAACGAGTGTGCCGTAAATCGTTGAAGATACGTCGTTACAGCTGCGTTTTTAGGCAACTTTAGCCCTTTCAATCAAACATTCTAAGATTGGGTCGATGGTCGTAGCATTCTCTCCCAAGTGTTAAAACGTAACATTGTTACATTATTGGCGTGGCAGTTGCAAAGGTTACCGTAAAGCGTACATCTACCGCAATGTCCCATAAAGCATGGGGACATTGCCCTTGAATCCTATTACTATGGTTTTGGTTTTCTTGCGCGTGGAATAATAATCAGGCCTTCAACGGAATTAATAATTTGCAAATGGTTTCTATGTTTCGCCGGCGTGATTTACTTCTGATTGCATCTGCGTAAGTAGTACGATCGCGGTTTCTTCATAAAAACTTCACCATTATTAATATATTAGCAACACTTGCAGGAGATTATCAATGAAAAGATAAAACTTGGTTAAATCCACTCTAATTCATTAAAACCGACCCAGGTTTCGGCAACTGAGTGCCATTTTCAAGGTGACCACACCCCTTCCTCATATATACTACGAATAAGTTCGAAAAAAGATTCTCTTCCCTTATTACTTGATTATTTAGTAACGCCGAAGGAATATTATCTGCTCCTACTGCTTTCTTCGCCTCCATCTCTTGTAAGACATTCCCTATTATTCAGGCGCGTATCTCCGATCCGACCCGGTTACCCTCGTCCATCCTTTTATACTAGACTTCATTCGGTCAGCTCCCTTTACGCAATGGAATGAATGGCCTGATCCTTCTAATGACCCAGCCCTAGAGATGGACTTGCAAGAGCAATTACGATTTTAGGGCCACCCTTGCACCCCGATTGCCCTAAGAGTAGGAGCCAAAAAAAAAGAAGGGTGGTTCACGCGATGTAATCGCGTTAAGAACACCGTTTGGGATTGATGTTGGTTTGAAAATGTTCCCTATGAATACCTGGAAGTGAATCGAAGAGACATTCCTTTAATGTAAGATATTATGTCGACGGCAATTATAAGTGTCGTGTTTTTCAAATTAAACGAGAGGGCTTTTGTCGCAAGAGTTTTATTGCGTTTGAAGACGTACGTTTTGTTTGCATCCATTCGGGCGATGCCGAAGTTTTCCTCGAGAAGGATTTAAACGTTAAATTATGCAAACATTCCTCAACGAATTTATCTTTCCCCCCACGAGAGCTCTTTGCTCGCCTCACCGCACTCAAACAAACAAAGGAACTGATAAGGAGCCGAATGTGGTATTTGGGTGGTATGTGAAAAGGGTTTATTTGCATCGAAAAGGGGATTTCTCGAAATCACCTCACCATCCTCCGGAATAAACGGCCATGAGGACAGTGAAAGACACGCGTTATGCGTAGTAAAGTGTATGGTGATGTCATAACCGTTAAAATACAGTTAAAAAAAGGAGCGAGATACACATGGTGACGTCACTTGTCCGAGTGAAAGGCCCCGCGGACATGGCCGGGGATTACATGTATGGAATGATGGGTGGCAGGGGCTGCCCACATGCTCTCTACCGGATAAGGATATATTCGCGTGGTGTGATCGGTGACAGAAACAATCTTAAAAGGCATTCCATTAATTGTATTCAGTCAATGGCGGCCATCCGTTTTGAAAACTACCAGTTCAGTCGTGTCGCCTGTATGGATATGCGCCACTTGTTAGATGACTCGAAAAGAGTCCCTTATACTTTCAGTTTTCCAAATGTCAACAAAATCTATGAAGTGAAGATTAAGGCTACGAATTCCGCCTGTGCGATGAGGAGTATCCAGGGATACGAGAAAATGACGTCACGACCTGTTTCAGGGTGGCCATATATTGAAAGCCATCTGTACTGCAGCTATAAATGACCTCCAAATAAAATTCGAACGCATGTTTTCGCGTCCTGGATGACATGTAGTTTCAGCCAATGTCGTTTCTGCTGGGGTCGCACAATCAACCCGTTCCTCCCTAATTGAGGAGACTCATCCTAATGAGTGTCGCAGAACGGACGATGTAATCTTAATAAGAATTGAATCGATCCAATCTATGGGAGACGCGAGGAGGAAGATCGAAAGTCCAACTGGCGGACGCACTGTGATGAACGACATGGTATATCCGAACGTGGTTCGTGATTGCGACGGACGTGATCGGACAGCGTAGTCCTTTGCTTCAATTTTATGCCCTAGTGCGTGCGTGCGTACATTCGTGGGTACACACACGCACACACAATTCAATATTAGCGCGGACTCGTAAGCCTTGTGTGTCGTGACGACGTATGGCGTCGGAAGGGACTCACTCGTCCACTCTCCCTTTGCCCTTTTACATGAATCACTTCTTTTCCTTCGTTTGTTTTCTCCTAATACGCGATGGATTCATTATTGATGTTCATGACCTAAGTTCAAGAGTTGCGTTCATTCGTGGCGCCAGGAGTGGGGGTTAGAACTAAATATCAACAAATGCACCACAGTTCACGTCCTGCGAAAGTCATCACTAAAATGCCATACCTACACCGTGGGTGGAGTAAACATAAAGTCTTCAAATACAGTAAACTATCTTGGGATTACCTTAACATCTGATATATCGAGGGGATTACTGATACAGAACATATGTGGCGCAGCATTAAAGAAACTAGGTTTTGTTAAACGTGTAATAGGAAGGTCCTCGGATGAAAAAGGCAAAGAGAGATACTACTTCGCTCTGGTTAGGCCACATCTCGAATACGCCGCGAGCATTATGGACCCTGGTCATAAAGATTTAACCAAAAAAATAAATAAAATACAAAGGAAAGCAGCGCGCTTCGTTAAAAACTGCTCCGAGCGTACATATAGTGTCTCAACAACTTTTAGAGGGATGAAGGTGGGAGCCCCTAGAGACTCGGAGGCTACACGCTAGGCTTAGGTTGCTTGATAAATTCAGAACTGATATTTTTCAGAGCGACATAGAGAATGTTATCATGGCTCCTCACTACATCTCTAGGTCTGACAGATGCGATAAAATAAGATAGATACACTGCCGAACAGATAGGTACAAAAACTCGTTCTTTCCGCGCACAATAAGCGATCACAATAAAAATTGAGCTCCACTATAATACACTCCTATAATACATGTCACCATTTCATCTCCAAAAACTTGCACCTTTACACGGCTGGTGACCTAACACCCCTTGCCACAAGCCCATGCGGGGGCTCGCAGGGTATTATGTAGATGTAGATGGACGTTCAATATTACATTTACAAATAAAACTGTACCTCTGTCTTCTGTTCCTAAGTATTGCAGTCTCTCATCCATTGAGGCGTTGCCACCGTTACTGTGGTTCGAAGCAATCCTTGAATTCCTCTTTTTTTGTTTTGAGCATCCTGCTTTTTCTGATGGAATGCGTTAGCCATTGGAAACCAAAATGAAGGCGCAGAAATCGACAGTTATCCCACGAATATTCTTTGACGACCGCGGCCGGAGTGCGGCGGCGGCGCCATTTCAATGGAATATCCCCGCACATCAACCTGACTGCGATTTATCGCGGTATTTGGCCAGTGACTCGAAATATAAGACGTGAGTGAAGATGCGTGTGTGTGTGTGTTTTATTTCAAAGCAGTTTTCCGGAAATATTGGCTCCTTGAAACTGTTTTCTATGTAAATGATTTATATTGAAAAGAAAAACACTGTCACCCCTCGCGTTCCTCCCTCTTACGATTTTATAATCAATTGAGTATTTCAAGTTAATAATTTTCGATGAACTTGTATCTTCGAGGAAAAATGTTTTTTTTTCGGGAAAATCAATGGGAAATTGTGCATTGGGAGAAAGAAGTCCATGTGAAGAACGGCTTAGGAAAAGTGACCCCCATGTTGAATCCGGTGTCATGAAAGTATTTTGTAGTGGATTTCTGAGTGTTAAATTGAAGTTTTACATCGAATGCATTGAAATTGGAAAACATTAATTGAAAATCCCGTCGGCTGCTTTTCATCCGCGATGGCTTTGTGACTATATCATATGTGTATAAATGTCTCGCCGAAAATTCCATTACGGGTTGGTGGATGATTTGAAATGTATTATTATATTGGACGGAGGCCTTAGCCACGCACCCCAAGATATCGGCTTGTGTGTATTCCCTCTCGCCCCAAAACTCCGTTCCCAAGATACGAAGATACGAAGAGCGTTTATTGTGGCTTCGCAGTAGCCGTGAGCCATGAAGCCAACATTGAAACCATGTGACTTCGGGAAAATGGGGGAAATTTGAACGTGCGACTCCTTATGTACTAACCGTTGCCGTCGAAGATGTCTGTAGAAGGCTGTGTTCACTAATCAACATTTCGTTAATTATCTCGTAATATATGAATTGGGAAAGTTAAACCACTTTTACGACACCTGGTGTTGAAATCTATTTATATGTAATTGGTGCAAAGGCTTCCGCGGTGCTGTGATGATAAGGGCAGCATTCTTCTGGGGTTTTTCACCGCGTTGTTGTTGTTAAAGACAACAGTTTCCCCTGCGTTCCAGCAGGCGTCGTCAGGTCGGAGTGATGATGCATCTCGTGACCTGCTGCGCAAGCAGCTTTTACTCAGAGTGTGTCCTCATAATGTAGGACTTATGCTCTGGGTCCACGTCTCTTTGGCTTTCACAGCCGTTTTACAATGTCAGGACCTTATTAGTCCTGATATATCTGCCCCGGGTACTTGTCTTGTCTGTCGCCAGGTCATTAATTAATCTATTGTCATTTGTTTTTAAATTTTCATAGTAATCTTTGGCCTGTTTCTTAATCACATCCCTTATTGGTTCTATTTTGTTGTCTTTATATTGGTCTGTATTTGTCGACCATTTTATTTTGAAAATTGATCTCAAGGAATTTCTTTCCATTATCTCTATTTTATTAAAATTCCCTTATCTATGAGGCTTACCCATGCCGGAGATGCATAGAGCGTAGTTGGCCTTTTGTATGTCTCATAAATATATCTCTTTATCTTTTCTGGCACAGTGTGATTTTTTTAATATGGGCGATAATCCTGCTCTAGTGCCGATTGTCTTTTTAATAATATTTTCGGTATGCTTTTTAAATGTTAATTTTTGGTCTATGGTGACCCCAAGGTATTTGGCTTCTTTGGTCCATTCTATTTGTTTGCCTTTAACAGTGAGTCCAGGGCAAGACGGTGTTTGAGTTTTCGGCCTCGTGAATATTACGGTTTGGATTTTGTCTGGGTTTATTTTTATTCGCCATTTTTCGTACCATTTTATGGCCTCTTCCAATGCGTTTTGTGAAATCTCTGTCCCGATTTTTGCGTTTTTACTCTTTGCGAGAATTGCTGCGTCATCTGCATATGGTGCTATTTTTGTCCGCCAGTTTTCGTTGTCATTTGGGAAGTCATGCGTGTATATGTTAAATAGTAGTGGCCCATATATGGATCCTTGGGGTACACCCGCTGTTATTTTTTTGGTGGTACTTATTTCATTTCCCCATTTTACTCTGAAGTACCTGTCTCTTAAATAAGAGCGTGTCCATTTTAGTATTCATGTTGGGAAGCCGAGTTTTGTCATTTTGTGTAGCAGTCCGTCATGCCAGACCTTGTCGAACGCTTTAGAAATATCTAGGAAAATTCCTATTGTCTGTGCTTTCTATTGAAGCCTTCATTTATAAAATCTATCACCCTGTGTACCTGTTGGGTCGTCGAGTGTTTCCGCCTGAACCCAAATTGCTCTTCGGGAATAACGCTTCTTTCTTCAACGAAAGAGCATATTTTTGGTACTATGGCTCTCTCTAGAAGCTTCCCCAAGTTAGAGAGGAGCGATAGTGGCCTGAGGTCATTGTGTTTTAATGTTTTCCCCCTCTTCTTCGGGATGCATTTAATTATTGTATTTTTCCATCTTGTGGTGAAGTGGCCAGTTTCAATGCTTGCATTGGCGATTTTAGTGAAAAATTCAATCCCAATGAGTGGCAATCTTTTGATGATCTCATTGGTGATATTATCTTCCCCTTGTGCTTTTCTATTTGGTAGTTTCTTGATTAGAGCTTGAATGTCCATAGTCGTTATGATTGGACCTTTCTCTACTCCAGCATTGGTTTCCCAAGATTCTGGACGTTCGTCAATATTTTCTGATAGAATGCCTGGCGCATTTGGGCTGAATGTTTTTTCTAATTCATCCGCCATATATTCGGCTTTGTCTCGGAAGGTGCATAAAATACCTCCATTAGCCTCTATCTTGGCATCTGGTTGTGGGGTCTTTCTTAATTGTCTAGCTATTTTCCACAGTGTCCCGTCAGCTGTGTTCATTGTAGCTGGTTGCTCCGTCCATCTCTTGGTCCTATGTTCTGTAATTTCTTTTTTGATGCGTTTGTTCAAATGTTTTATTTGTATTTTCAGGTATTGTGTCCCAAAAATTTTTGTATTTCCTTCGGAGTCGATTTCTTTCTCCGATTGTGTGTTTAGTGTTTGCATCAATTTTTATTTGGTCCGGGGTTTTTTTGAATTTTCTAGGCACGGCTGGTTCTACGGCTTCATTTATTGCCTTCTCAAGGGATTCTACCATGTCGTCTACGTCTTTTGGGGTTACTATTTGCAAGTCGGATACCGGGAGGGCGTCGCATATTGTCTTTTCAAATAGCTCCCAATTTGCAAGTCCATAGCGCAACCGTTTCTCCCTATCCTGGGGTAGCATTGGAATGGCTCCTATGTACGCCAGGACAGGGTAATGGTCGCTTGTTAATTCATTAATCGTGACTGCTTTTATGTTTCTGCTAACATTCTTTTGCAGGTCTATGACACTGTTGCCGTAGATTCTGGTGGGTTCAGGCGGAGGAATAACTTTAATATTGTTATCCGTTATCCATTTGTGTAATTTTTTGCCATTTCTGTCTTCCATCAGTCGCCGTCGGTAACAACATTTTCCCGTCGGACCATGGCTCACTCGAGTGTTCCCTCGTCCTTCCCATTCCTCCCCTTCCGCAGTCACCGCCCCCTCCAAGGACCCTGAGAGCCTGGTACAAAACTGACTGGCCTGCAATAAACCGCACACCTTCTCTGATTCCCTGAAACCTCCTGTAGTGCGGCGCCCTTGAGAATGGCCTGGAAGTCTTTTATGATTTCCTAAACGTTATCATAGTGGATTTCGTCCCTTCGAGGCCTGTTTCCAAAAAGAGGCCTCTCTGGTATTCTCCTGGGACGACTTTGCTCTCAGAAACAAACTCATGGCTTGGAAACTATGGAAGCGTCATCCAAACCCGCAACCAGTGTCTCGTTTGCGGATCTACGGGGCCATTCGTGCTTTCTCCTTCGGCGGGATTGCAAAAACTACATTCATGGGATTACCGAGGAAATTCGAGTTAACTCTGAAAGATTTTGGTCTCTCATTGACGCCAGGAGGAGGTCCCCCGAATCCCCGCCTCCCTCTCATATAATACTGTGGATATCCTTGGTGATGACTTTGCCGTTAACCACTACTTTTGCTCCAACTTCAACCATGCCCCACCCACCTTTCCTCTCCCCCTGATTCAATGCGTGTGCTCATATTCTCTCTCCTCAACTTCAACCACCCCTCAGGAAGTTTTTAAGTATTTAAGCACGCTACCCTGCTCAAAATCCACTGGGTCGGATAATGTGGGGTCTCTCTTCCCCAACCGCACTGTTACATCGCTGTATATACCGATTTCCGTCCTGTTTAACAGGTTATTCCCGAGTGGCTGCTTCCCTTTGCAATGGAAATACTCTAATGTCACTCCAATTTTGAAATCTGGCGCGAAAGGCTTAGTTGAGAATTACCGACCTATACTACCCGTGTTATCAATAATTTTCGAACACATCATCCATGATCGTCTTCTTCACTTCACCCTACCCTTCATCTCCCCCAATCAGCATGCATTTCTCCTATATGGATCTTGTCTCACCAACGTCGCCGTTTTGCACCACCATATCATACGCGCTTTTGAATCTAACTCATAACTTGATGTCTGCTACTATTCTAAGGCCTTGGACTCCACCAACCACAACCTGCTGATACATAAGCTCAGATACAACATGCATGGTACTTTCTTATCCTTAATCCATAGTTTCCTTAACTCTCGATTTCAGCGTGTTTTTATTGATGTCATGTCGTCCAATCACCTTTCTGTTTCTTCCGGGGTTTCTCAGGGTAGCGTCCTCGGCCCCCTTTTGTTCACTCTTTATGTTGATGAAATCGTTGACTGTGCCCTCTCTTTGGAATGTGACATTTTACTTTATGCGGACGGTTGTAAAATTTTTAAACAGGTTGACAGCCCCTCCGATTCCAATGCCCTTCATTCAATCTGCCCTCTATTCCGTTCACTCCTGGGTGCTCCCTTTGGCACCTTCCTTCGCACTTCGCACCCCTCGAAATCACCTTCTCCTTGAAGCGCAAAATCCTTTCTCATTGTTACACTCTATCACATGACCCAGTCCCTCATGTCAGTTCCCACTGCGATCTAGGTATAGTCTTTGACTCAAAACTTAACTTTCACGAGCACATAATTATTATTACGAGGAAGGCAATGTCGGTTGTCGGCCTTCTTTACCACCACATTCAGGATCCGCATGCTCTCCGGACGGTATTTTTAGGCTGTGTCCTCCCCATTTAAGGTCAATAAGGATTAACAAGGCTTTGATAGTTGAAAACCTAAAAAATGAATAATTAGTTTCCCAAAGACTAGTGTATGACAGTGTGAGAGTGGTCTTGAATATTTCATTGTAAACAAAGAACTTTCGCTGTCAGCAACAAATGCCAGTTCCAGATGGAAAATGGCATTAGATCACAGGAGAGAGAAGCTTTCAGAAATGGAGAAGGATGCAGTTAAAAAGAGGAAAGCATCACTCCTTGCGAGAGAGTTAGAAGAATAGAAGAAAAAGATGGTGACTGAAGTGGAGCTATCCATTGCTGCCATTGAACAGCAAATAAAAGATGCAAAATATACGTCGAATCAGTGAATGTCCTAGTCCAAAGCTAAAAATGTTTGATGATAATCTAACTATGGTTTGTTTTTAAATGTAAACTACCTTTTTGTGTTGCTTCTGTTTTTTGTATTGACGTTTTTTTGTCTTTTGGCGCCTTTGGAGAATGTACGTGTGTTTCCGAAATTGCTGTTTTATTTATCGATCCTCCGTGGTTTCTAACAAAAAATCTGTGTGAAAGTTAGTTTAAAATATGAACGTATCATTGCAACTCCTGATCTCTGTAAATGTAAATGTTGACATCTTATGGTGTATTGAGGATAAATTATATATTTATCTTGCTGATATAATGCCCCAATAAACACACAACGCTATTGTTGCGCATCAGGTGTGTTTCATGGCAGCGCTGCAACTGCCGCAGAGGCGCTGCTGCAGCGTGCCCAGCGTTTGTAAACTTCCCCTTTTTGCCTGTCAGTGGCGCTATACAAATGAGCGACAGTTTTGCGTCCAAAGCGCGACCGGAGTGCTTACAATGTGCTGCAGCAACGCGCTTCGCAGCATGCTGGATATATATGTACAGTTCTCATTAGATACGCCGATGTGTCGTTGAAAACTATCCTGTAGTGAAAATTTGGTTCTTGCACAAGTGATAACGAAAAATATCGACGTCTAATATGCATTCCCATTGTTTTTATTCACTCCGAATGAAGTAGCCCGCGGAAAAAAAGTGCAAACGAATAGCATATTTTATCGCCTTGACCATACATGAACTCACAAAAATCAATTGCAATCCAAAAACTACGACAAGTATCGTACTATAGTTTTCGGAGTCGAGTGTGCGGCATCTTCATTCCCTTCCTTGCACCAATAATATCCTTTGCACTGCCGAGCACGTTCACTCCGGCTTGATGAAAAAATGGCGGAATCGGGGTACATCTACATCTACGTGATACCCTGCGAGCCACCACGAGGGTGTGTGGCAGGGGGTGAAGATCACCAAACATGCACTATTGACATGCAACTAGGATATATAATGGAGACATTTAAGATTTAAGGATATTTAACATTTAAGGGAGATATGCCAGATAATATGGTCACATGCAGCTAGATGGTTAGTATATACATAATATGAAATGGATTATTGGTTGTTATTACATGCATCATGCACTACAGACTACTCTAACTATATTTCACCTACCTATCCCTTTGCTACGCTGCCTATTGTTCTCTCTTACAGTACGAGGGAAAAATGACATTTTAAATCTATCGGTACGACAATCTATCTCTCTAATTTTGTTAATATGGTCAAACCTAGCATAATACGCAGGGGTTCTCAATATATATCTAACGTCATCTGTGAACAACTCTGTTTCGAGTCTACTTAAAAGGTTTAACCTAAATTTTAACCTGCGTTCTGATAGTAATTCCCATCCTACTTCTTCTATTAACCTCGTAACACTAATACAATTATCATAACGACATTTAACAAACCTAGCAGATCTCCTTTGCACGCGCTCTAATTTTTTTATCATACCTTCCTCGTAGGGACTTTCAAGTGGGGGGTACCTTAAAGGAATGTGCTCGTGGACTGTGAAGTATTTTTGTTACCACGTAGCGCCTCAATAGTAACGCGTGCAATGCTGCTTTCACTTTCTCCTGCAGCTTGCTCGCAGCGCCTTGACAAACTGCGACGAACTCGTTGCAAGCAAGAGCTGCAAATGCGCTGTAGATGCATTTCTCCGTAACTTGATTCTCATGAGCGCTGGTGACACGCTGCTGCAGCGTTTCGATCAACATGCGCTGCATCTGCAGCTCTCACATCCTGGTGTAACACTGCTGCAGTATCTTGTGTTTACTGCGGTTAAAGTTTATTATCTGTTACATTTTAATCACTACAGCCCTCATATTTTCATTAAGTTGTATCCATCACAGTTTTTACATTTAGTGGTGTCTAGTATTTTCTATTCAATAAATTTTTTTTGTTATCTACAAAGTTAATAAGTATATGTTTTACTTGACCTGAATAATCAACATTTTAACATGTGTAACACACATGCATCGGTAGTAAAATATGAAGGAAAATTCGTTTGAAATTTTCGGGCGAAAACCTTGAAAATCATGGAAAAAACCTGGAAAAACCGGGAAAAATCCTTGAATTTCATTTTCGTAAATTAGTAGACACCCTGTGACACTGCGACTATGTCAAAAGCTATCTAAATGATTAAATAATTTACCTTATCCTCCAAGTATTATCCTCCATCCTCCAAGCTGAACTGTTGAACTACACGGCTATTGTATTGTTCATTACAATGCTGGAAAATAATGATGGGAAAACTTCAAAAACCGTTTTAAAAATATTTTCAAGAAAATTCCACATTTATTTGGTCCCTTACTCAGAAAATTAATCGATATTAACAAATTCGATAGATGGAACCAGGCTTTAATTCGTAATGAATATAATTTCCTATTTACTAAATCATTTCAATGTAATTTAAAAGTGGATGTAGCCTTAGGTAAGTTAACTAAATCGATTAATTGAGAATAACAGAGATCCGGTCTATCCCCTCGTTCATAAATAGCTTTTCATTGGTTGATAAATTGGCGAGTGAGTGGATATAAACGTCAGACGACAGGGAGGACGTAGAAATCAAGTGGGGCCGAGTACCCGAGAATGGGAAGTAAACATTTCATTTGAAGATCATGGAGACCGCTCTGATTCTATTACAAAGCCTGAATATGTGTTAAACTCACACACTCATGGTTGAGGTCAATGTCCATTCGCTGGGCCTTCCGCGGATTCCTGCGAAGTTTTTGCAGCAATAGAGTCACATCGCATAGAATAATTATAAAGGCACTAGAAGAGGCCTCGCCAAGATTTGAACCTCTGACTTTCTTGGCAGCAGACGAACGCTCTCCCTCTAGGCTACTCTATCGTTCAAGAAAAGTGGTTCTTATCATGATCGAAAAAAGGAAATTCTAAAGTTCCCTTTAAAAACTGAACCAAATAAGATGTCGTGGACTTTTAAAAGCAGGCACCAGAAATTAAATAATACAGCGTTAAGAGGAATTGAGAAATGAGTGTTTGAGACGACCTGAATGCACGAGGATGGAATGTTACGTACGGTATTAAGGTATCGGAAATACGTGTAAAGAAAAGTTTTCTCCTCATGGCGACAATTCTATTCAACCAGATTTCCCATATTTTGACTTGAAATTCACAGAATAATACACCGATATGTGGCGACCGTAAATGGTGCCATCATATTTTATATTGTTGCCAAGGAGGCCTTGCTGATTTGTTAATGTTTATGTAACTAAGAGGACTGAGATTGTAGTGGGCATTGATAAAGGCTCAAATGAATTAACTTGATAAACGTGGAGATCTCCTCACTTACCCATCTCCACAGATATGTTAATTGTAATGTATGATACTTCTCGTGAGTAGTTTGAGAACTATTAAAACAAAGTTCATTCACAGCTATTTTCTACACGCAGAAAAGCTTTTTATTACAAGTGGATTTGATCTGGAGAATAAAAGCATTCTGCATCCCAACTAATAACTCTTTCATCGTAACTCTTCTTAAGTTTCAATTGAGAACAATGCTTTTAAAGGGTCCAAAGCTCTAAAAAGAATATGGGAAGTATCTCTACATAATTGACTACGACTTCGGAACCTCGACTGGCTGCGGGGCGAAGCAAACTCATCACGTATATAACTCCAGGAAAATGTCGCGATCGTAAACCTAATTTGTTTTCCTATTTATGTTGCGCGTAAAATCGATATCCATTCATACAGAGTTTGAATATTCCCGGTTTCCATTGGCTGTCTCAATGTTGTCAATTTGTCGAAGGAAAGGCGATTTCAAATAGTTCCCGTGTGCGCCGCATTAGGACGTCAATGAGTTTTGCGTTAATTTTTTCCGCCACTGTACATTACTGTGAATCATTGCTACAGTGCTTGATACGTACCAGTTGTATTGTGGGCACATTAACAATTTCATGGACTAATTTCGATGCATAAACATCCCAGGTGACTTTGGTACACCGTCCTAATATTCATCATAATTTGCGTCCTAATATTCATCATAATTAAATTAACGCGGTGGTCGTCAATCCTCTGCATTGTAATTTATAGTTATTCATTTTGAAAGAGATACGCAGCTCTCAACTCGTGTCCGTGAAATAGCTACAATGTACGCCATATGTACTCGGAGCTCTGGCCTTATCCATTTCTATATTTATTTGCCGACAGATGTCAGCACGTGGAGTGGTCGCGACTGACGACGACGTCGCCTACGCTTGCATATGTGAACCTTTCGCGCGAAACTGGGCGCACTCTTCGCACGAAACGCATGCATGTGAACGGGGCTTTATTTTAGCTGCAAAACAGCCATATTTTGGGGTGGAAAATAATGATTAACGAAGGACCTGTTTACAATGACAGCTGTGTCACAGACGTACTAGTACAAAAAGAAATAATACATTCTGTTGAAAGTTAATATTGAGATCATAGGTGTTATCATGAATATAAATGTTTTGAATTTCTTCGTAATTGCCGTTATTCACGGTGTACAATAATATTATTATCAGGGTGGAAATATTAAATACTTCTTTCCATGCCACGTTTATTGTATGGCGAGGTTTTTGTGGAGGTCAAAGAACGTTTAAACCGCTTCGCCTATTGACTCTGGGAAATGCTGTGTCCAGTACGCTGTGCATGGACACTGCTGTAATGTAAATGACAGCCAATTCAAATGTCTGGCCTCATGCCTTGTGAATGTTTACAGCAAAAGAATCTCTTTCAGGAAATTGATGCCTTCGCGTTATACACCCGAGCTGGCCTATGCTAGAACTCAATTTAATACTTGGAGTATAAACATAGCGCAGTATTATCGGCTGCAAGCAATAACATTAAAGCGAAGTTGTCTTTCTGACAATGCCTGAGATTGCCTGGTTAAGCTGAAATTCCGTTATTTTCGGAGGACGATAAGAAAACTTTTTAAACAGCCCAATGATAACTTTCAAGCAACTCAGTGCAGTACTATTTCACGCTATGTAACTTTCCAAGCTGTGCTCAACAAATCGTGTTGCTCGCTCTGTGTACGCCGTTAAATTGCTTTTTGTTTACGTTTAATGTTTGGTGCGTTGCCGCTTTGGGGTGCGTTGCCCATTTGGCCGATGATAAAAAAATTTGACTCTTTAGAGTATTTTTTAATAAATGATTTTTCCCAACTATGAGTCTTTCCTCTTCTTATCTTATTTTCTCTTCCAAATTCGATCGAAATCAACATAAGTACCTTAACTGTTGTCCAAACGCAGTAGCTCCGTACAAAAGGCGGCACCGTCGGCTACAGTGGCGGAAAAAGCGTTAGTTGAAATGTATTCGTGGAATAATGGGTGTATTTGTTACTTTTGATTTTATGTGTTCGTAACGTTTTGCATCGGCCAATGTGGGATTTTTTTGGACAATATAAGCGTCGCTCCAGGAGCACACCTTGACTCTTAATGAGTGTTGGAGTGGGCTCCTGTTATCCGTATCCGACAGCCATGTTCGGCTATTCTCCACATCCTTTCCAAGTCTGAAATATCCGCCGAATGAGACGCTATAGTGTTATTTTGTTCGACGCATCCGACTTAAGGAAGCACAGTAATTTCTTCCTAGATTGCGAGGCTGCCAGGTTGCGTAAACATGCTTCGAACCCCTCGAAACGTCGAAATAAAAAACTCGTTTGTACTCAGAGGATCATGGAACTATTGAGTCGCGCCGTAAACAGCGGTCTAACTGCGAGGCCAAACTCCGCCGCACATGTGATTAATAGATTTTTCAAAGTCTCACGACTATCAAATGGCTTTCGAATCTTGCATGTGTTATCTCCTATGTCTATGGTTGTCTAAATTAAATCCTCCCACACCTAATTTCGGCAGATTTTCTGATAAATTCGTCCGCATTTGATCTCATAATATCTGCAAGAATTGCCAAAAAAATCAATAAGTTCACAAGATCATTCGATACCAAAGCGAGCAAAAGAAGACGGAAAATGCTCTGAACGTTTCCGATTTCAGCCATAGGTACTTGATGGACTGGTCCCATTTTTATCCATCTTTGACTCAATCGTTTCGAAATTGTGCATCCGTTTCCTAGCAACGGGAGGAGGAACAATTGAGCTTTCCGTAATTGTGTGTGTGATTTGTCTTCGATACTTCTGGTAATATAATACTCTTGCCGAAGCTTTTTTGAATGAATGCCAAATCCTTTTTTGGAAACGGAAATCAACGTTGAACAATACTGTGATGTTATTAATTCAAGGGTTTGAATTTTAGTGCATTAAACTTTAAACACGGTTTCTTACAAAACTCTTTCTCTTACACAGCAGTCAGTACAGCTCCCGTAAGGGCAGGTCCTGCGAATTGCACTCTTCCTTCATGATATCGTAATATCAGGTGAATCGATTAAGCAAGTCGATGCGATATTCATAGGGTTGGCTTTCGGGATTCGACCATTCGATTGATTTCAAGAAGGCATTCGACAAGGTTCCTCACGAAGAACTCATATATAAATTGATATCATGCGGAAATAATAGAAAAATACTGAATTGGATAAGTGAATTTCTCAATGATCGAAAACAAAAAGTAGTTAATGATGGTTTTAGCTCCGATGTGGTCGAAGTCACATCCGGTGTTCCTCAAGGAAGTGTGATCGGCCCTCTTTTAAGCATTATTTATATTAATGACATAAGTTCTAGAGTTAGCAGTAAATTAAGATTATTTGCAGACGATACAGTAATCTACCGTGGAATAAGTGAAGACGCGGACTTTGAAGTTCTGTCATCTGACCTTAACAACGTTTATTCGTAATGCCAGGAGTGGGGTTAAGAACAAAATATTAGAAAATGCACCTCAGTTCACTTCCTGCGAAAGTCAACATACCTAATGCCATACCTACACCGTGGGTGGAGTAAACATAAAGTCTTCAAATACAGTAAACTATCTTGAGATTACCTTAACATCTGATATATCGAGGGGATTACTGATACAGAACATATGTGGCGCAGCATTAAAGAAACTAGGTTTTGTTAAACGTGTAATAGGAAGGTCCTCGGATGAAAAAGGCAAAGAGAGATACTACTTCGCTCTGGTTAGGCCACATCTCGAATACGCCGCGAGCATTATGGACCCTGGTCATAAAGATTTAACCAAAAAAATAAATAAAATACAAAGGAAAGCAGCGCGCTTCGTTAAAAACTGCTCCGAGCGTACATATAGTGTCTCATCAACTTTTAGAGGGATGAAGGTGGGAGCCCCTAGAGACTCGGAGGCTACACGCTAGGCTTAGGTTGCTTGATAAATTCAGAACTGATATTTTTCAGAGCGACATAGAGAATGTTATCATGGCTCCTCACTACATCTCTAGGTCTGACAGATGCGATAAAATAAGATAGATACACTGCCGAACAGATAGGTACAAAAACTCGTTCTTTCCGCGCACAATAAGCGATCACAATAAAAATTGAGCTCCACTATAATACACTCCTATAATACATGTCACCATTTCATCTCCAAAAACGGGGGATCGGGTTGGTGTGGTGGTTAGAGTACTCGCCTACCACACGGGCGGCCAGGGTTCAAATCCCTGCAGTGGCGGATGTTTTTCAGAGGAACCCGATCCCTACTTGAATGTCTTGTGGAGGGCACTTCAAGTACAGTACTCCGTCTGTCGGATGAGACGTTAAGCCGTGGTCCCCTTGGCGCCTTTCGTTAAGAGCAGGCTAATGCCGACGCCGGGTTTCTATCCACCCTTCCTCCCTTACCTCTCCCCTATGGCGCAAATGACCTTAGCCGTCGGTCGCCTCCCCAAAAATCCAATCCAATCTCCAAAAACTTGCACCTTTACACGGCTGGTGACCTAACACCCCCTGCCACAAGCCCATGCGGGGGCTCGCAGGGTATTATGTAGGTGTAGATGAATACATAAACCCTCGTGTCCGTTGTGTTTAAATTTGTAGATGCCTTGGGCATTGCATAATTAAAGTTGAGCGATGTTAAATTTTATTCAAAGGGAGGCAATAAGTATTGTGTCGTGATCTTTGGCTTTTTACCACTTATAACTTCAACGAATGCTATCCCTCCTTCTCGCATCAGTTTTCGGTAAAAATCCTCATTATAATTTGGTCAGATATTTTCGGTTTCGGCCGTCTGGATTCGCCGTGAAGGCTGTCAACACGGAGCCGTTGTATCTTGAGTGTAGTATGTCGCTGCTGTTGCTCGTAGACATAGTGATACGTGGCTTTCGCTTGGAGTGGAGGTACGCAATCGGCTCGCGTCACTTCGCATCTGAAGACGAGACATTCTCTACCTAATGGAGGTACGCCGTGCCAAATATGCGCTCAAAACTTTGAAAGCCACATCAACACGAAGCTATTATTTCTCTGAGTGGGAAGCAACGAGCTCAAATCGCTCAAACCGAAATAGCAGCGATGTTATTTTTTTCTGTCATGAGACCCCACTAGGAGTACGCCGCTGGTATATGGGACCCTTACGAAGTAGGACTAGTTTCAGATATAGATCGAATACATTGGAGGGCAGCTTGATTTGTTAAAAATGGTTTCCATATGCATAATAGCGTGACTGAATTGACCATCATTGGGTAAAGTATGTTTTGCACTTGTGCTAAATGTCTGAGCATCATTGTTTGATACTAACCTCGCATGTAATCACCGGCAAGCTATAGCTTCTACATGACTTAGTACCTTGTATGCTATATATCTGTCGCATTGATAATACTAGCCAGTAGTTATGTCTTGAGTAGTGTACTGCATGGTAGCATATTCTTCTACGTATCGCTCTCCTGGTTTCTGGGCTGACTGCGTACCATTGTCCTGACTGCTTTTGGCCCGCGCCTAGCATTCGGTGGAACGTACGCGGTTCTGATTTGAACTGGGATGAGTGATGTATGCCTGGTGTGGATTCACCCCGTGCCACACACCCTAGTGATGGCTTGCATTGTATTTAGTAGATGTAGATGAAACCTGTAAAAGGAAATCAACTGCGGCCATTCTTCATCACTTTCCGGAACGCCCGCGCCAACAATGGCAACAATATTGTTAGCTAAATTATCGACGGTGCTGCTGCGGTTGGCGGTTGCGTAGACTAAAACAATTAGAATCATTTCTGGAGTTGCTAATGGACCGTCGCGTCGTCGTTCTCTCTCTGTATCTTTATCTCTCTCTCCCTCCATTTCCGCCGACATTTACTCACTCATTGGCGGCGTACCTGTCAACTACTGAAGTGTGAGTTTTCTTCTTCTTCGGAGGGGTGAAATGGGGCGTGGCGGGGGGAGGGCGGGGCAAGGGGATGGAGGGGGCGGGGCGGTGAGGAGGTCAGGAGACGGGAGAGGACTTTCTGTGCGTTGACTTCCGCCCTGCCGCCGCCTCCGCTTTCCTCCTCCGCGGCTCGTCAGGTCTGACGCTGGACACACTTCGTCATGGAAGGCTCCCACTCAAGTGGCTTTCGCTAATTTGTGTTCTGAATTGTGGAGCACTTTTGAATATCCATGAATTTTAACTTGGAATGCGAATGGACCTCCTTAAGTCAAAGCCCTGATCATCGTTGGGGTGCCCGTGCGTGATTTTAGGTCAAACATATTTACTCTAATGTTCTTACCCCTATTATCCTTCATCCGGATTGGTTATCCGTTCCTAGAGGAAGCGTGAGTCCAGTTTGTTCAAGAAGACGAATGTATATGAGCCCCCAAATGATGAGATTTCAGAGGACGTTTTCTCCTGCATCTGATGAACTGGGATTCTAAACGTGTTTGAGGATGTCTTTAGTTCAGGTGACATGAGGAGGGGGGCGTCGAATGCGGACTCATTGTCCGCTCCAATTTCTCTCTCCAAAGAGTCAAAAATCATCTAGATTTGAGGTGGTTCGAGCCAAGTATTACTTCACGTGTAACTCAATGAATTTGGCCTCTTGTATGAGAAATATAACTGCTCTAATTCCGAATGCACCAATATATCAGCCACATACCGCCTTACTCTGCGAGATATTTTGCCGAAGAATAGAAACTGTATTCTTTTTGGATATGGAACGCGTATGCATTCCAGAGAGATTATATTTTTAAAATAAAGAATTTCCGAGTCTAAATCTCGTCAGAACTTTAACACTATGAAGTATGTTCCCTCAAGCATTGAACAACATATTGATCAATAACGCACTGCTGTAATCATTTTCACAGAATCGCGAGAAAACTTCCGTTGAGAAATCGTTTCGAATGAACGGCGTTAAACCAACGACTCGAGTTGAAGACATACTTGGATATACTTGTGTAAATACATGGAGAGAGTGTTAGTGATGTGAAACCATATTTTCGCATCGATTATAATACAATATGTATGTCATGCTTCTAACAGCTGCTGGAAATTGAGAAATGAAATTGTGTAATGATCTCCATGGAGACTGGGGAAATAGCTCGCTTGAGCCGCCGGAATGGCTTTTAATTCATGGATTCATGGAGACTTTGGACTGAGCAAAGCCTTTCGGTCGCTGTGTGTGTGTGGGGGGGTAGGGGGACATATTCCCTTCACCCCCCACCCCTACTCCCACCCTCTCCCCTTTATCTGTTCCTATAATGAGCGGAATGAGGGGTAAGTTTCTTTTTTTTAATATCAACTCCCATCTCATATGCTCTTGTGGATTCGACATATTTGGATGGAACTTAATTCGTGAGCCTTTCAATCTCAGTTCAAGTAGCAGTTCGATTTAGGCGGCTTCTGTACATGATGAGCGACCAAATCTTTAGGTTAAACTTTAGACTGTTTTAAAATACGTTTTTCATCGTGGGAACGTCGTTGGTAATTCAGATTCGTTTTAGGGCCTCTCTCAAATTCACCATATGCATAACGTCGATCGTTGATATTGGGACCAAAGTGGAGACCCAAATCTCACCAAAGTGGAGAGATCAATGAACCCATGTAGCGAAGCAGTGGGAACACGGAGGCCAGCGCCTTCTCACGTGCAAAACTGCGAATGCGTGCATTCGTCCCTTTATGAAATAATAAGTATCGATGATGGAACTTTGGAATTTGATTTTGAAATTTTTCATAGGACCCATACCTCGCGTAATGTGGCCATAGTATGAACCTGCCATACTGAGGAAATGTGAACTGTTCTACTCGAGAGAGGTTCCTTGACCGTACAAGTGCAAATAATTCGAAGCTTTCCGTAAGAATGGGCAATAGGTATTAATTGCGTACAACGACAGGGAATGTAAAGGTTATGAGAAAATGGAAGTCAAATGAAGTCAAAGTGGAGACAGTGATAATTGCTAATTCCCCTAATAGGTAAGTAAGTCGTGCAAGTCGTATCGTGCAAACATGCACTATTGACATGCAACTAGGATATTTAATGGAGACATTTAAGATTTAAGGATATTTAACATTTAAGGGAGATATGCCAGATAATATGGTCACATGCAGCTAGATGGTTAGTATCTACATAATAAGAAAGGGATTATTGGTTGTTATTACATGCATCATTCACTGCAGACTACTCTAACTATATTTCACCTACCTATCCCTTTGCTACGCTGCCTATTGTTCTCTCTTATAGTACGCGGGAAAAATGACATTTTAAATCTATCGGTACGACAATCTATCTCTCTAATCTTGTTAATATGATCAAACCTAGCATTATACGCAGGGGTATATTTAACGTCATCGGTGAACAAATCGGTTTCGAATTTACTTAAAAGGTTTAACCTAAATTTTAACCTGCGTTCTGATTGTAATTCCCATCCTAGATCTTATATTAAACTCGTAACACTTATACAATAATCATAACGGCCTTTAACAAACCTAGCAGATCTCCTTTGCACTCGCTCTAATTCTTTTATCATACCTTCCTCGTACGGATCCCATATACTAGCGGCATATTCTAAATGAGGCCTGACAAGTGTAAAGTATCTTCTTTCTTGTACTCTCTCATCGCATTTGCCTAGAACCCTTTTTACGAATCCTAATCTACGATTTGCTACGCTAGTTATTTCCCTGATGTGTTTCCCCTATGACATGTCTTCAGTGATGGTGACGGCTAAGTATTTAATAGATTCTACATTAGATATTTTCTTTTTTTGATGCTATAATTATTCCGGGGAAGGCCATTCTTTTTCCAAAAATTCATAATCGCGCATTTCTTAAAATTTAATTCTAGTTGCCATCTATCACACCAATCATCAATCGCATCTAAATCCTTAGCTAAACACTGTCTGTCCTCTTCATTTCTAATTTCTTTATACACTACTGCATCATCGGCAAAAAGACGGAGCTTGCTATTTTTTACTACACTATTTAAGTCGTTTACGTACAGAAGAAATAAAATTGGGCCTATCACGCTTCCCTGGGGAACACCCGATGTAACTTTTACTTCGCCTGAGCTGACACCATCTAATAGCACCCTTTGAACGCGTTCATGTAAGAAATCTCCTATCCAGCGTACTATATTACTGTCTATCCCGTATGATGCTAACTTCGCGAGTAACTTACAGTGGGGAACCTTGTCAAAAGCTTTTCTAAAGTCAAGAAACGCTGCGTCTACCTGTACGTTGCCTTCTCCGGAAACTTAAATATCGTGAACAAAAAGACCTAATTGAGTTTCGCAAGACCGTCCCTTGCTGAACCCATGCTGGTTTGTTATCAATAAATCCTGGCTGTCGAGGTGTCCCATGATTGATGCAACTATTATATGCTCTATAACTTTACATGATAGTGACGTTAATGATATTGGTCTATAATTACATGGCTGTACCCTATCTCCACTTTTATAAATTGGGGTCACGTTTGCTATCTTCCAGTCTTTGGGAACCGCGTGTTCTTCGAGGGATTTATTAAATATTAAGATACGGAGCCATTTCGATAGCTAATTCTTTATACACACGAGCTGGAATTTCATCAGGACCTGTACGTTACCTTCTCCGGAAACTTAAATATCATGAACATAAAGACCTAATTTGAGTTTCGCAAGACCGTCCCTTTCTGAACCCATGCTGGTTTGTCATCAATAAATCCTGGCTTTCGAGTTGTCCCACTATTGATGTCATGACAGTCGTTCGATACGCGATACTCCGCTACTGTTACCGCCGAGAAGTGTCCACACCACGGAGTAGGATATAGGAGGGCGATCGCCATAGTGAAATTTTGGGACGGGGGATTAGCAAGGAACAGATGCCAAAAAAATCCGCAACGCGACGCCACTGTGCGAAGGGCGGTCCCAGCAAGGCATTGGGCCGTGCTGTACCTATAGTAATTATATCACCGATTTCTATGCACCAGACCAGCGGAAACGAAATTTTCGCTCGGTAGAATCACCATAGACCCTTGAAAAACAAACTCCGAAGATGTCTACGAATGTAAATGCAGGAAAAGGCAGCTATCGCAGGAATACATTCCCATAACAAATGTGCCACGCCCACCCGGACGACACTGGCTCTAAAGGAACATAATGGACACCAAAGAAGCTGAAATAACTGGGCAGATAAATGCGAATACAATGTAAAACTGTGGGATTAAGTAGTAACAGATACAAATATACAAACACTGCCGCCTATTAATCCGCTCGGAAAGAAGAGCTAACGTTAATATCCGAATTGAAATGGATTTACCCTTATGTAGGCCGGTAATTGGTTAGGCGTTAGAGCAATCCCGATGAATATGCAATATCTCACGTAGAACTCCAAAGAACAACGCAAAGCTACCGACAACCACTAATATCCATCGGGATCTGAAAAAGGATCGCATCGCCGATCATAATTTAATTCATAGAGCAGAAAGTCAGGTGTACTTGGATTAGATCATTACGCGGTAGAAAAGACGACCCAAACAAAGGGTTAGTGAAAAAAATCTTAACAAGATTAAAAATACTATCTCATACTTATTAACAGCAATTCAACCGATGGAAATACGTATGATAACTGGGGTTAGACAGAATAACCTCGTACAAAAAATGCTTATGCAAGCGAAAACATTTATTTAATAATTCACATTTCCATAATAATCAATCAAAGTCATTTCAAATATAACAGTCAAAGTGCACTGGATTTCAAATACAGAGTCCTCTTGAGCTGCCAATGACTAGATCTATGAATAAACCTGTCTGATATATTTGACCAACCAATATCTGAAAAAAAGAAAAAGAAGTAGCAATCACACATAATAAACATAAATATAATAGACATAAATCACACAGGAATGCGGTCTATGACACCATTTGGCATTTTAGTCTCAAAAAATCTCTCGATATCATCCACTGCAAAATGGAGTGCACATACTACATCCACACTTCTCAAAGGCCTGTCAGCTCTTGGGATAGCTTTTGCCCATTTGGCAAGTAAATGCTCGTCCTACAACATAAAAACGAATGAATGCAATGTGCGACAAACCCGAATTTACACTTAAACAATGCAGATAGTAAGTCATAAGAGGACGAAAGCTATTCCCAAATCAAAGCAGTGATATATTTTCTGATAATCACGAAAAACTATCGAAATATAAATAGTAATCATAAGAGTTTTGTAACGTTGATGGAGGCAGCGCAGTAGAAATTATCAGACATCCTACAATGTGTACATTAAGTCTTAAAATTACCATAATATTGTGGAAAGGGCCAATGAATTATAAATGACACTCTTTCACCATTAAAAACGAAAGGTCCCTCTTTCTGGACATTTGACGTGAAAATGAACTCAGCTTTGCCTTTGCCAAATCAGATCGACAAAAAGTAGTCTGGAAGAAATAATAAGAGTACAAATGCTATTCCCACTTCAATGTGGTAAAATACTCTATGATGATCACGAAAAACTATGAAAACTAAGATAATTACCTACATGAAAACTAACATACTGTAACATAACTTCAATACAACGGGCGGCGAATGAAAACGTTCAACACCATTAACACATCCAAGAAAATTGTACTTCATATAGTAAAATAGCAATGGACAATACGAAGTTGCCAGAAAGCGCTCGTCCAGTTGAAAACTCAAAATGTATTATCCTCTACTTACACCAGGATTAATAAATGATCAATTACACCGCGAGAAGTCAACCAAAGCTCTTAGCCAGATGAGATTAAATAAAGCAATTAAGGATATGAAAAATGATATATGATATGAGATATGAAAAATATGATAACTTAGATAAAACAATGGGGTTAACAAATTTTATCAGCCACACGAATAAAACACAGGTAAGAGAAAATTTCGTTTCAAATGTAATCAGTTCTGGCGAACAGAAATCGAGGGAAGAACTACAATGCACTCATTCAATCGCGAACTCACCACGTGTTGTCCAAGGACGAGCACAAGGACACATTAATAATCAATTAAACTATTGCGACATTAGTAACGAGTGGTGTATCCCTCTTAGGAGAGATTAGCGTGAAAAAAGAAAGCGGTGGCCCTTTCCTGATGTGATTACATTTAAGTACTTCCGCGAAAAATACTAAAAAGATGAATAAAACGAGAGGACTATCAACATTTTCATAAATTAGAAAACTTAGAAAATAAAACTACTGTATTAGATGGATAACTTCATAGAAATGAAGAGAAATGCCGGAATGTTTCCTGTAGTCAGTTGTACACCACGTGTTACATTCATCGCACTTTTATTCGTTTCCTACACCTGGGAAACAATTCTTCGCATTTACTCATAAAGCGAATATATTACCAAGTTAATATAGTTAACTTGTTTTGGAAAAGAAGAAAATGATTACCTCATGTAAGAGGAAGAAAGCTTACCTTGGGTGCCTTGAAAAGGCTTACATTCTTCAATCCATGTTCCCGGTTGTATTTTAATGTGGTCCGGTATCCACTGGTACATCCCGGCAAAAAACACGTACTGGTCATTTCAATGTTTAAATCTTCAATGTTTAAATCAAAGAAATAAACTCTTGGCAGTCAAAATCGACACAGTTCCGAATTCACCTTCTTTCTCCACCACGCTAACTTCAGGAAAGAGAGACCAAGAGAGACTTCCGTGCACTTACAGCGCCTCTATCGGAAAGTTGAAAACCTCTTCCCCTGCTTACCATCCGGGCTCTTTTCCTCCCCTTTTCCCCTATCCCGATCGTACTCCTTATCCTACTCCGTGGTCCACACCAACTTCTACGACTATCGAAGCGTATCGCCAGCTGTCAATGCTTCAAAATGGCTACTGGAGTGTAGGAATGGCGACGAGCTCTTCTCAGAATCCTCTTTAAACCTAGAATACCTCATTAAACCAGAATGGTGATTATCCTTATATCCTTAGATATGCCAAAAGATCATTCCAGTTAACAAGGATAAAGGTGAACCAGACAATATAAATAACTAAAACCATGTCTATTATCCCACTCTTAGGTAAATACTGGGACGTTTACTGAAAATCGTACTTAATGCTATGAGGAAAAAAATTTGCCGACACCGAGGATTGAACCATAGTCCTTGCAAATGTTACGACGTTACACAAACCACTACACCAATCGATATTGCTCGTTCTTTCGAAATTTTTGGGGATACAAACAACCTAGATGTATACCTTTCTTTTTACTGGCAACGATTTATTGAATACTTGAGTTAACATTTGCTATCTCTCCCCCAGTTTGGCTTCCTAGTAGGCACGTTGATAGCTCTGGCTTTGAATGTTTTGTCTATATACCTAATCAAAGAAATTAGCTAGGTAATCGGTATTTGAGTCATACGCGTCGAGCCTTTGATGCTGTGCACCATTAAAATGACTTGTCACATAGCAATAAATTAAAATAACCGCTAAACACTTGGAAATGTCTTTTCAGCAGCGCATGGAAAGTATGATGGAGACTTCCTTATGGCTACCAGTGACTTTAACACAATGATTAATTAAACTGTTTTGCTAGGAAGGCTAAATTAATTGGTCTATTCACATTACCTACATTTATATAATCAGCATTTTTTTCATCCTTCTCTGTTCTAAAATATCCTGTAGGAGGGAATATTTTTAAGATTTTACATAATGGCATTTGCTATTCCAAAGTATATTACGGAATAATATTATGCGGTTCCTCCTCCTCACATCCTGATATCCTCTTTGTCCACAAAAAAATTCGAAAACCATGAGTAAGCCGCATGCAAAAGCACATAAGTTTCGTATTTAAAACGCTGAGAAAAACATTTTTATATACCTCGCTTCTCAAATTCTATGAAACTTATGCTCCAAAAGTTCTTCTGTAAATCTGAAGAGGTCTCCTGGTAGAAATACCCACGCCAACATCTTCAAACTCCCGGGTTTTTCCAAAGCGATGGTTGCGATTAACTTCACTTCAGTACAATCAAAGATTACTACCCTTACGGACTACGATGAATAGTAGACGTCCTCCTACTTTGATAATAGCTCGAAGCTAGGGTCGATCACGTTCGACCCAGTCCTCTATCGATTCTTACTCGCATCGCAGTTTATGTTCACACGTACTAGTCGAGCTTAACAGTCGACTATATCGATAGTAGCAATCGATTACTTCCGCACTATCGATAGTAAATCAGGCCTTGCTATTGGCTAGAATTAAGAGAAAGTTGAGAAATGCTCAACTCCAAGACTACACCCAAGTCGAGTTAAGCCACTTAACGTTTTAGTGAACCACTGTGTTTCTTTCTCACGGACTCAAGTCGCGCCAAGTTAAGTTGTGAAAGGGGGCTTAAGCTTCTCTGTCGGTCGTGATGTCCGCAAATATCCTCAGCGCAAGGAAACACGTGTCTAGTCCTTCTTATTCGCTTGCAGTCTTTTTCTTATATTTGGCGTAATTAAATGATAAATTATTGGCCGTTCAAAGTCGAGGCGAATATTAAACGAAAGGAGATGTACTTAATTCTTTCATACGAATTTTATTTTACTTTCGATCCCGTGAAATTTGTGCATAAACTCGTGCACAATTGCTCGAAATGACGCGTTCTCGCGTAACCGTTCCCTCGACGACCGACAGTGGACATTGTTGAAGCCGAGTCAACGAGTCCGTTGGGAATGTTCGGTAGCCTTGAACCAAAGGGAAGCATTATTGAGGATAGAACGCTTCGTGGATGGAAAAATAGAATGCGCTTGGATAAGAGGCCATTAATCAATCTCTAAGGCGGTGGTGTGTTGTACAGGTTGTTGAACAGGTGTGTTGTACAGGTACAATGACAATGAGTGAAGGTATTTTTTTAATTTCGTAAATAAAGTTATCGATTCTTCATTACGATGATGATAGATTGGAGCATTATGTCTAAGTAGTGAGCGTACCTAACAATGATTCTGGAATTGGGAGAAACTGTTCGTCCATATTGTTAACCCCTCCGACGAGTATTTGTTGTCTTAGTGACTGTTAACTTTGTAACTCTCAGCAACCAGACCATGGCCTTGGTTGTATATTCTCCTCGGGTCTTTTTCTCAAAGGCAAGTTTTGATTAGTGTCACTAATTTCCGAGGTTTTCTTAGCAAATTAAAGCTCTTATCCACAAGAACATTCGTTGCCTCGTTCTATTAATCAGTTAAGTTACCATATCTTCCGTACTTCAAAAGATAGAGATGTTCTATTTGCTGCAATGGATTGAGAAATTAATTTTTTAAAGTTTTATTCTTACACATTTTGTGATATCTCTGAAAATAAGAGCGCTATCGTACATTATTTGTTTTTGAGGAATTAAATTTCGACGAACATTCGAGAGCCATCTTGAAAATGAGATACCGTTTGAATTGATGATAGCAGAAAAAGAACAATACATATCTTACGCACCATTGTGAAAAGTTTCGAATACCCTCAATCGATATTAGTTATTGAATTTCGGTGTTTTCATTGTGATTCCAGGATACTTCCGAAAAAATGTTTACTTTGCCATAGCTCGGTAACTAAGGAGTTGCGACCCCATGTTGCTGTGATAAAAAGTGCTTAAAATCCTCTACCTCCTCTACCTCCTCCGGAAGTTTCGAACTTTCCTCCTGAAACACCCTGTGTGTACGACGAGGACAAAGGCGTCGACAATAAAATTAACATTTTCCAGAGGATTTGTGGGACGAGACGAAGACCTTTAGAGGCTCAACCTGGTGAGAAACCCAGATAAAACTATATTAAGCAATGGCAGATGCTTCTGTGTCCAATGGCTCAGAATGTTGGACAGCGAAACATATATTACCGAGGCAAATTGAGTCATCGGAAACGAAATTTCTTCGAGTTGTGAAAGGGCGCACAAGGTTGGACTAAATGAGGAATATGCATCCATAAGAGGAAGACTAATCTTTCAGCTGTGAATTCTTCTCGGGTTTCCGTCCGGGTAAGATGCTCCATCTTCTCCTACGCCGACGTTTCGATGAATGACTTATTCATCGTCATCAGGGCCGTTGATGCCGGGTCAAGTCAAAATATGTTTATTTACACACCGAACAATACAAAATAACAAAAACAACGGTGTGGTCCCCGCTTTAGACTGTCGCCTCTTCAGGGATATCACTGGAAATTTACACTGGTGCGGGAAGGTATTGGCCCGGCATTCGCCCTAGGGCGGTGGGAAACCCGCTAAAACCATCGCCAGGCCACAAACTTAACAAAACAACACAAAAAGAAACAACAAACCGTAAATATTTAAAAAAGTTAACACTGAATATGTCTCTATAAATATTATATATGTCTCTGGTAATAAATAAATAAATAAACAATGTCACTGGTGATCACTGATCAGGTAACAACAGGATAAACTATGAAATTGTTTAACACGAGATATGTCTCTGGTAATAATAAATAGATAACGTCACTGGGGAGGTGGGGGAGATTAATAAATAAATACGGGTGTCACTTGGGAGGTGGGGGGGGGGAGTCACTTGGGGCGAGGGTTGCTGGGGGGGGGGCATTGTGGAGGACGCCGATTCTTCCTTCCTCTTTCTCTTCTTTCTTGGTTTCTTGGGGCGTAGAGGAAGACCTGGGGTGATTGTCAGCTGCGAGGGTGCGGTAACCGTTGGCCTGATGGTATTAGGCGGCAGCGTGACATCCGGGTGGTAGAGATGTAGGTGGTCCGAGATGAATCTTGGAGTGGAGTACAGCTTTTTCTTTGGCTTTCTGGGCAGTGGACCACCTGCTGTGCCAATGATGGAGTCCAGAAGCGTCCTGTTGTGTTCCGCTATCCTCCTTGTCCCGTCGCAGCGTAGGCGGCACAACCTGTGAAGCAGAGGTTCATTATTAGTGAGGTCATATACGGTGCGGGAACGGGTCAATGGGTGCAGGTCGAAGGTCTGCCGGAGAATCCTTCGCTCAAGGGTGGCGTTCGACTTTAAAGTTTGTCGAAGCGGGAGGATGGCCAGCGCGGCGTACTCCATGACTGGCCGTATGAACGACCTGTATAGGAGCAGGCCGCACCTTGCCGAAACTCCCCGCCCCCCTGCGCGGACTGCCCTGATCAGGTTACTTCGCCTACTACACCTTGCGACCACGTTCCTCACGTGCTTCCTGAAAGTGAAGTGTCGATCGATTAGTGCCCCGAGGTACGTCGCCGTATCTGTGTCCTTAATCCATTGGTCCCATAGTCGTAGCCTGCAACCATCGTGTTTGCTTCCAAGTGGTTTGGCGATGAGTAGTTGCGACTTGCTTGCGTTGGGTCGCATTCTCCATATGGTGAACCATTTCTCCAATCGTTTTGCCAGCTTCTGGAGGTTATTTGTGGCCGTCCGGGCTGAATTCCCTGCGCACCATATCGCGGTGTCGTCTGCATATTGGCATAGAGTGACCGCGCCTCTTGCTCTGCTGTCAATCGGCATATCATGACAGTACAGGGTGAACAGCAGGGGGGATAGCACGGTGCCCTGGGGGACACCTTCTTTGAGGGGGAAGAGCACAGATTGATTGGAGGCCACTCTTACCCTTGCGTTTCTGTCCCTGATGAAGGAGTTTATGATGCGCAGCAGGTTTGCACCCACCCCTGGGAGTTTAGCCATCTTGCACATCAGCCCATCATGCCATACACTGTCGAATGCTCGTTCGATGTCCAGGAACAGTGCTGCGGCATATCTGTTCCTGTTGATGGCTTCCGTGGCGGTGCTGGCCAGGAGTGCCAGAGGGTCGGTGGTGCATCTACGTGGTCGAAAGCCATATTGGTGTTGGGGCAGGACACCATTGGCCTCGAACACGGTGCTCATCCGTCTGGTTAGAATTCTTTCGAACCATTTACCGATGGTACTAGTGAGACTGATGGGCCGGCAATTCTCTGCTTTTTTCTTGTCCTTTCCTGGTTTAGGTATCATTACCATTGTAATTCTTTTCCAGGAGTCAGGGTAGTAACCTATGCAGAGTAAGGCATTGAAGATTGTCATCAGGAGTGGGGCACAAGCAGGGGCTTTTTTTTAACATGTAGTGTTGTTATCCCGTCGTCGCCTGGTGCCTTGTTTTTCCACGGCTTGCATTCCTCCATTTCTTCCGCAGAGATTGGTTGGAGTACCGGATCGTCCTCTATCCTTGCAGGTGTCTTCAGCGGTTGTAATAGTACTTCTGCCGTTTGCACGGCCCGCGTGCATCTGTCTTTCTTTACTTCGTCGAAGAGGGGACCTTCGGCCGGCGTGTATATTTCTGACAGGACTCTCCGGAATTCCTCAGCTTTTGCTGTAGCATCAGAGATCGGCACCCCATTATTGTCAACTATCGGGCATGTTTTAGCCTTGTGTTGTCCTGTCATTATTTTGAATTTTCTCCAGAATGCGCCGCCGTCCCTGTAATCCAGTGTTCTGCAGGCGTTTTCCTAACTTTTTTCCTTCTGGAGAATGACCTTCCTTCTGATGAGGGCATTCATTCTATTCCATTCGGTTTTCAGGTCGGGGTCTTTTGTTTAAACCCAATCCCGGTATATCGACCTCTTTTGTTTAATCATATCCACGACATCCCTGGGTAGTGGTGGCCTCTTCGGGTCGATTGTCTTCATCGGGATACAGTCGGTGGCCTCTTTAAAGGCGTCCTCCAATGTTTTTAGGGCATTGTCCACCTGGTCCATCGTTTCAACGTTTTCTATGTTTTTCGTCCTTTCGCAATGGTCCGGTTGAATTTGTCCCAATCTGCTTTCTTGTAGTCGGGCCGGGTGACGCAGATGCATGGGAGAGGGTCCACGAGGTATAGGGGGAAGAAAAAGGGCAGGTGATCGGAGGTGAGGCAGTCGTCCACCGTCACGTCTCCTGAGAGTGCCATGAGGTTTCCGGTTACCAGGGCATGGTCGGGGTATGAACACCCATTGCCCACGAAGGTGGGCGTTGGGATATCCAAACGGGTTAGGGAGTGTTGTACAAGGTAGGTTTGTAGAATCCTCCCCGTGGCATTCGTCACCTGGTCCCTGAAGGAGGTGTTTCTTGCATTAAGGTCTCCTATAATGATGGCTGTGGGACAGGACGCTAATATGTGGTCCAGAAGTTTTAAAGGAAGTTCCAGGTTGGGCCTGGAATAAATGACACATATTAGAATCTTCCTTCTTTTGATGTGGATCCGGGCGAGAACTGCTTCATTCCCCGGGGTGAGGCAGTCTTGTGGGATGACTTCTCTGACGGCGGCAATGTCGTTGCGGATTAGCAGTGTGGTGCCTCCCGAAGTATGGCAAGCCTCGCGGTGCTGAATTCCTGAAATCCAGAGATATTAACACTTGAGTTTGGACGCAGATAGGTCTCCACCAGCCCCATGATGGCGACCATCCTTGTCCTTATGTGTTCCTTGAGCAAGGGCCTCTTTTGGCCCAAGCCACCGCGAATATTAATGAAAGAGACTCTGGACTTATCATTGGCCATTGAAAAGGCTGGCGAAGGGCAATGGGAAAGCCGTACTTCGGGAGTATAGCGGGGTGACTGTCATCCCTAGTACGGTCTTTGCCGCATCGTCGATGACGCGTCCTACTGCCTGGTGCTGATCTGGGTGGATTTTGGTCTGCACCATCGTCAGCAGGTGAAGCAGCTCCCTCCTGGTCACTGGCTTCGCGTCCACCGGGGGGGCGGGGATGGCTTGCAAAATAGACGGGTCGGGGTGAATTGGGGCGGCCGCGGCGAGCGAGGGTGGTGCGCGGGGACGTCGGGGACAACTCCCATCGCCCGCCCTGTGCTCGCCGCCGCAGTCTGGGCAGCGCGCCTGACGGATCGTGCCTTCCCTCTCCCGGCGTGGACCGGAAGGGCGTCCGCAACGAGCCCGCTCAGTGCTCTGTCGAGACTGCTTAGCTTGGGAAGAGGGGGAGGGGGGCTTAGATGCTTCGCATCGATATATTTTCCCGTAGAGGCCTATCCCACGCTGTATGATATCCCGGCAAAGGTCCTCTGCGTGGAGCTCCGTGACGACCCGCATCACGGTGCTCGGCCTCTTCGTCCGCCGGGCTCTGATCCTCCATATGACGAGGTCAGGAACACCAAGGTCCTCCAGGCCGTCCCTGATGTCCTTCTCCGGCGTCGCATGGTCCACCCCTTTTACGACGAAGGAGAAGGTGCTATTAATGAAGGATTCAGATCGAGAGACTTGATGCTTAGGGGCGGAGCGGGGACCCTGTGGATAAGCGACCCGTATGGGCTCTCCTACTATCAACAAATGGGCCAAACAATTCTCTCCACCGCGTAGGAGTTCCAGGCCCTTTCCACAGAGCTGGACTCTCACCGTCCTCTCGACCGAGCGCACGTCCATACGCGCCGAAGACAGGCTGGGGAAGGCCCGCTTCCAGCACGAGTGGAACTGGCGCTGCGTGGTGTTCGGGGGTAGATGGGTGATGGACACCCACGAGAGGACCTGCCCGGGAGGGATGGGAGGGCGTGTGTTGGAGGGAGGGGGCTCTGTCTTCGTGGACCCAGCACGACGGCCGGTGGGGGTCTTCCACTCGTCAGGGGTGCTCGCCAGGGGCGATGAACGTAGATTCCCACGAAGTCTCTGTTGATTCCGAAGAGAAGAGATCCTAAAGGTCTTCTTCTTCAGCTGCAACGATGATCCGGTGAATCCTGAGATGCCGGGTGTCGAAGTGCCGGTTAATATAGTGTCTCTCTCAGGTCAGTTCGATTGTGATTGGCTGAGGCTCTTTTCCTTTTCCCGCCATTTTCAAGATCGGGTTCCAGGTCCTACTTAAGTTGAAGCCTTCGTCACGGTTGGAATTATTTCTCTCAAGACGAATTTCTATCGCCTGTTTGGTTAGTCTGTCCCAATATCCTTCGGACTGGGCGATTAGTTTGGTCTCTTCCCAACGGAGGGCAAGGTCGAAATTGATGGCATGTTCAGCGACTGCAGATTTCGCTGGTGAACATAGTCGGAGGTGTCGTTGATGTTCTTTAATTCTCTTGTCAATGGTTCGACCAGTCTCACCAATGTACACCTCTCCGCACTCGCATGGTATCCGGTGTAAACGCCAGGCACTTTCAGGCAAATGTGCCATGTGGTACCACATAATGAATTAAGAGGCCAGCTAGTACGAGTAAAGGACCCTGCCGGCCTGAAAGCCCCTCAGCCAATCACAATCGACCTGACCTGAGAGAGAAAATATATTAACCGGTACCTCGACACCCGGCATTAACGTCCTTAATGACGATGAATACGTCATTCACCGAAACGTCGGCGTTAGGGAAGATGGAACATCTTACCCGGTCGGAAACCCGAGAAGAATTCACAGCAGTCATACGCCGGGAGAAAGTGAAATCCTACTGATCTTTCAGGTTATGGCGGATTGGTTGGTGGAATACAGAAATAGTTGGAAGAGAGCATTCGATACGAACGTCTGGGGAAAAATATCCAAAGTAGGCTTTGGAGTGAAAACCGTTGGGTAGGAGAAGCGTCGGAAGACCTAGGATGAGATGGCAGAGCGAATACGGAAACAGGCTTCAAGTAATAAATTCAGACTCCACTTTGTGGAACCTCTCCATATCGGAAATCAAAAACTTTTAGGTAATGGTCCACTAATATTTTTATTGTTTACGACTCGGGTTTCGTCACGTAATGACATCTTCAGGTACAAATATTAATCCACATGGGTATATATACAAAATCAGGTGCAGAGGAAGGCGGGGAAGGGAAGGGGGAGGAGAAGGAAAAACCGTTCGAGTATGGTGTAATGGGTAAGGGGCAGTTAGGGAGAGGTCAGCGAGGGGGGAGGGAAGCGTTGGGATGATTGGAGAAAATACCAGGCGGTGGGAAGGGGGGGGGGAAGAGTGGGAGGGGAAAATAGGAAGAACAAACATACTTTTTCCTTGGAAATTTTAAAAATACAATTTATACACAGGTCAACGTTGATTAGCAAGTCCAGGCTATTGATGAGAGTACAGTTAAAATGGAGTGGATGGCTCTTTGTTGATGCTCAATGATGGTTTAATTACTCGGAAAACCTTGAATAGGTAAAAGATTATATACAATGTATTCACAAGTCCCTGAGATTAGCAGTCCGGGCTATTGATGCGGGTGAATTTCAATTGGAGGGGAATGCACTTGGATGGAACTTTGTTTATGGCTACTTATGACTTCACTTACATGGAAAACCGTTGAGACTGGGAAGACCGTTAAGTTAAGGTGGTGGAGTGAGAAGCACTGTTGTCACTGAGGAAATAGTTCATTTAGTGTGGGCTGAAGAAGGGGAAGGGGGAGTGGGAAGGAAACAATTGCTGATTCGCCAGGGGCACGTTGTTCTTGGAGTGCTGGATGATCTCCAGCGATTCCAAGGCGTCGAGTCTCCTCCAATTTCTTTCTGAGTGAAGGACCACCGGGATGAAGTCACTCCTATGTTTTTGGTCCAGCAGGTGCTTGGCGAAATCCGACTGCACTTTCTTCTTATCAAAACAGTGTTTATGCTCATTCCCTCTTATTTGGACACTTCTTTCTGTTTTCCCTATGTATATGATTGACACCACATTCATTGCACTTCAGAGAATACACACCACTTTTTTGAACGGGTGGAACTTTGGCGTTGAAAAGAATTTTTTTAAGGGTTGATGGAGTATAGAAAGCAATTTTGCAATTCTCCTTTGGGAAACAAGATGTTATAGTATGCGAAATCTTCCCTAAAAAAGGTAACCTGCCCCACTTGTTTGGATTGTTGATAGGGGACAGTGAAGTCAAAATTGATATGGCCTGTTTCTTGCGGGATTTATCTATAATATTTACTATGATATCTTTTCGGTAACCATATACTTTGGCGATGTGACTAATAATGTTCCATTCCTTTGTGTAGTTTTCTTCGCTGAGAGGGATTTTAATAAGCCTAATAATTAGTGCATAAAAAGCTGCGGTCTTGTGTTGGAAGGGGCGACATGAATCGGCCGGAATAATTACATCTGTGGAAGTAGGTTTGCGGTAGATGTCAAAATAGTGTTTCCCTTTCTTCACCTGAATGTTCAAATCATGGAATGGTATTTGATGGAAAGGTTTCCCATTTCCATTGTGAATTTGATTTTACTGTCGAGTTAATTAATAAATGTGAGGAACAAGTCCAACTGCCCAGTAGTGCCCGTCGAACAACACAAAACATCGTCTGGCCTGATTGGACAATCAGCCTTGTGTAATTTAATTAATCCGTATAACCGGGGTGAAAGGGGGTTCTTCTGTAGCAGCCAGCTTTTCTCTCTGAAATTGAGCAATCCATTACTCCTTTTGGATCACTGCGTGCATTTCTTTATGAGATGATCTCTTGGGATCTTTCGCTAAATTTTATAATGTTTTTACGGATGGGAATTCGATAGAAATTCGTAATAGCACGAATTGTAGTGTCTACCGAATCTCAACCAATATTCTCTATCCAACTCCTCATACGTGTTTGAGTAAGTGGACAACGTGGAATTTAATTTGTGGCGCTCAAGTACATCTACGTAATACCCTACGAGCCACCACGAGGGTGTGTGGTAGGGGGTGAAGAACACCAAACATGCACGACACCACGATCACCAAACAAGTACATCTACATCTACATCTACGTCATACCCTGCAAGCCACCCAAAGGGTGTGTGGCAGGGGGTGCTTTCGCACCAGGCATGCATGAATGATATGGTAGAACGCCGACATTACATCAAAACCCGCGTACCACACATGCAAAGCGCCAATTAAAAATCTAATACTCAAGAAACATTCTATCTTCAATCGTTCCAACATGCAAGGGATACAAAGACTACTACTACAGATTCAAAATATCATGCATAAATAAGAGCATCAATATTTACACCATGCATAAATAAGAGAGTAGAGAATATAATGAGAAAGATTTACTGCCTGCCTATTGTCACTACTCGAACAATTAATGACGACGATCACAGCTGTTATGGTCCCGAATGGTACGCGGAAAAAATGACATTTTATACCTATCGGTTCTACAATCTAGCTCTCTAATTTTATTGGCGCGATCTAATCTGCCGCAGTACGAAGGGGTTAATAGTATGTATTTTACGTCGTCAGTAAAATGATTTTCCTGAAATTTATTTAGGAGGTTAAGCCTATAATTTAATCTACGCTGTGATAGCGATTTCCATGCCAATTCTTCTAACAGTCCAGACACACTAGCTAACTTATCGTAGCATCGTATCACAAACCTAGCGCCTCTTCGCTGTACGCGATATAACTCTGATATCAACCCCGTTTCGTATGGATCCCATACACTAACAGCATATTCCAGATGAGGCCTAACGATTGAAAAATAACAACGTTCTTTCACTTTCTCATCACATTTTCCAAGTACTCTCTTGATAAAGCCTAGCTTCCTGTAAGTTTGTCCGCATATTTCCCGAATGTCTTTTTCCCCAAGATAAGTTGTTAGTAATTGTGACCCCTAAGTACTTAACAGACTCGGCGTGAATAATTTCCGTATTTTTAATTCTGTAAGCCCTGCCTTGCCTATTTTTCTTTTTCCAAAAGCTGACTGCTACGCACTTTTTTATGTTCAGTTCTACCTGCCACTTTTCGCACCAAGCATGAATAGCAAGTAGGTCGATTGTTAACGAGACGCTTTTTTCGGAAAAGGTAATATCCCGGTATAGGTAATACACAACCACGTCGTCTGCGAAGAGTCTAAGCTTACTTTTAACAACGTTGCTGATATCATTTATGTATAACAGAAATAAAAGTGGACCAATGACACTTCCCTGAGGAACACCCGATGTAACGCTAACGGTGTTTGACATGATACCGTCTATGACAACCCTTTGTTCTCGCCCATGTGAGTACTGATTAATCCAACTAATTATATTTTTATATATTCCATATGCTTCTAGTTTTGAGAGCAACTTAACGTGAGGTACCTTATCGAAAGCTTTCCTAAAATCGAGGAATATCGCGTCAACTTGAACATTATTTTCACCCGAGAGCAAGATGTCATGAACGAAGAGGGCCAATTGGGTTTCGCAAGATCTACCATTTCGAAATCCGTGTTGGTTATTTATTAATAATTCCTCCCTATCTAAATGACTCCTAATGGAGCTTACGATTATGTGTTCAAATACCTGACACAAAATGGATGTGAGAGAAATAGGCCTATAGCTACTAGGGTCTTCCCTGTCGCCGCTTTTAAATATAGGTGTGACATTTGCTACTCTCCAGTCCTTGGGCACTACGTGATCTACTAAAGATTTGGTAAATATTAATTCTAAGTAAGGCGCTATGTCTGATGCCAATGTTCTATATACTAGAGCAGGAATTTGATCTGGACCGGGGGATTTGTTGGGGTTGATATTTTTTAGCTGATATTCTATGCCGCGACAATTTATAATAATTTCAGACATACATGTTTGGGAACGAACTGGCTGCGGATCGAAAAGATGTGCTGTGCAAGTAGTGAAAATGCTTCGGAAGAATGAGTTTAACGAATTGGCTTTTTGTAGACTGTTGGTCAGTTTTTCCCCTTTGATATTCTTAAGCGTGTGTACTGTTGATTTATTTCCTTGAGTGTCGCTAACATACGACCAAAATGCCTTAAGATTATAGTTCAATGGTTCTCCCAATAATTTACTTTTGAAATCAGCTAATGCCCTTCGGCACGCTTTTTTTGCTAAGAGTTTAGATATTTTGTTACTTTCAGTGACTGTGTATAGTTCTTCGGAGGATTTGTTAATTTTTGCCCTTTTTAACCTAGCATGACATGTTCTCTGGTGCTTTAATCTTTTTCTAATCTCCGCGGTATGCCACCTAGGCTCTGCATTGGCTCTTTTCCATTTACTTGGTATGTATTTGCTAACTACTGATCGTGTAACGTTGAGGAAAGTATTCCACAAAACCTCAGTATTACTGTTGATACTTATTTTTTGAAAATTAGTAAATGACTTTTGCAACTCTCGTTTCATACCTTCATAGTCAGCCTTATCAAACGAGTAGATTTATCTTAGTGCATACGTACGGGGTAAGTACGACACATTAGTGCAACAAAAACCGAAATATGAAAATGTTGCCACTTTTGGTGCTTAAAAAAGCGATGTTTGACGACTTATTTTAGGGTGAGGAACATATTTTTCGGCAGTTCACACCTAATCTTTCAGTTTTTTTATATATTGGTGGGTTTTTCAGTCAAACACACATAAGAGGGGGCGAACATTATGTTCTGCTACGAAATTGATCTTGTTTAAAATAGACTTTTTTAAAATTCCATAACAACCAAGGATAAATCGATGCTATGGTTTTGAAGCTTTTAAACACCCATGACTGAAGAAACGGGAAAAGTGATGTTTAATGTTCGAAGAAGGACATTGTTTAAGCAGCCGCACGATAATGAGAGATATGGCGGATCGAGCTGATTCAACCAGGAAGACGCGTCCTTTAACAGGAAGATCCGAAGACTGTTTAAGCCTCAACTGAAATGATATTGTGTTGGGAATACAAAGCGAAGGCACTGCAATTCATATAAGAAAGTACAAAAGCTGTGGCAGAGCAAAGTGATTTTAACGTCTCACTCGGGCACCGTCTGGAGCAGATGAGAAATGACGACTTGACTCCAGTTTATTTTGATATTGCCAGGAAACCGTGAACTGTCAAAACTCCGCAGCTTTCTCGCCGCGGTCATTTCTCATCGTCCATAATCCCAGTCCACTTCCCGCCATCGCCCTCCGTCGCATTCCTATCCCCAATAACTCCCACCCCCTTGCTCCTAAGTGCTTAAAAATGTGTTTAAATGCGCTTCAATGGATACTTCACTGCATACATCTCTCATTACGCTGTCGTTATATCAGTCGATTACATGTGTGCATCAAGTAGAAGTACAAGGGTTACATTCATTCTTAGGGGACGCCGTTAACCGCTCACTTCCTTTCCCATTTCCTCCCCCCCGCCCTCCAACGTTCACCTTTACGTCCGTTACAACCCCCACTCCCTTTTCCACCTCTTCCCCTCCCCTTTACCCCCCCCCCCTCTTCACCAATCATTTTCTTTGGTTGTTTCCATTCGCGTATTGTTAATCGCCCTTCTTCGCTCTCTTTCCCTATTGGATGACGTCTCTTCCCCGCCCCCCCTCCTCCTCAGTTTACCTTTATTAACAACTTGGATGTCTTGACTTTTCCCAGTAGGCTTCCGCGGAGATTCTGACTGTGGGCAGCGATTGTTCCGGGTTTCCATCCGCGTGTATCCATTATTTCGGACAATATTTCGCCAACGTTCCAGTTGGCTTCCTTGAGGAAGCCAACTGGAACGTTGGCGAAATATTGTCCGAAATAATGGATACACGCGGATGGAAACCCGGAACAATCGCTGCCCACAGTCAGAATCTCCGCGGAAGCCTACTGGGAAACTTCAGAAATTTCTACGGGGAAGAAATTTCCAGGAACAGCAGAAGGTTCGAGAAACTTCGCAAGAGGAAGGAGAAGCTCCTATCTTCTTTGGCATTTCTCGAGCGATGCAGAGACTCCAACACCATCCCTGCCTTTGTCGAGGTCAAACATCATATCCAGTCGAAGAAAGCTCAAAGGATTCTCCGAAGAGCCAGCACAGCCCTGCTACGGGAAAGAGTGCAACACACGAGATGGGACATCCAAAAATGCACGGAGGAGCTGTATGATGTGCACTTAGCCCTTAGTGCATCCCTGAACATTACGGATTGGGATACGTTAGACAGAATTACGTGGAATTCTGCTACCACAGCCTTCATCTCAACGAAAGAGAAGCAGGTGAAAAAGTTCGACCGCCTTCATAGCCGTCAACACCCGGAGCTAGAAAACCATGGCCCTGATAAGGGCCGTACGGTAGTTAACCTGACTGACGTTCGCCTAAGTGAGGCAGCTGTCAGTGTACTTTCCAAGGGACTCAACTTCGCCGTTGCTCCTGCCCGCTTACCTAAGGAAGAACTAGTGACAGAAGTGGAATACGCCGTCCGGAAACTACCTAAGGAAGAGGCCGATGAACTACGTGATGAAGTGAGCCGTATACTGCTCCATTCCAAAACTCCCAAAACCAACGTCACCCGAGAGGAGAAAAAAGCTTTGAGGGAACTCCGGACGGATGATGGCATTATAATCACGTCGGCGGATAAAGGGAACGCAACTGTGGTGATGAAGAAGGAAGACTACTTCAGTAAAATCAACAGTCTCCTGAACGAGAACACCTACTCCGAGGAAAAATCGGATCCCACCTCAAGGATTCAGAAGGGAATAAAACATATCATCAACCAGTCTTCGATCCCTCCAGAAGAAAGGAAATGGATCATCGAGTCGGCTCCCAAACCACCTAGATTATACGGCCTACCCAAGATCCATAAACAAGGGGTCCCTCTACGACCCATAGTGAGTGCCATAGACTCTCCAACGCATAAACTCGCCAAATATTTGGCCCAGCAACTCCTACCGTTCTCCGGTCAGACGCCGACGCATGTGAAAAACTCCGCTCACTTCATTGAGATTTTAAAAAAGACCGAAATCAGCAAGGACGATATTTTAGTGAGCTTCGACGTAGTTTCTCTCTTCACTAATATCCCTATTGGTGAAGCAGTAGAAATAATCAAGACTTTCACAAGTGACGGCCTCCCGGGAGACATTCCAAGGATGGTGGAATTTTGCCTCAGAAACGCCTACTTCACGTGGAACGGTAAATTCTACAAACAAACAAATGGAGCTGCAATGGGATCCCCTCTCTCACCGGTGGTCGCCAATCTTTTCATGGAAGATTTTGAACGGAAAGCCTTGCAGTCCTTCCACAAAAAGCCAAAACTCTTTGTGAGGTATGTGGACGACACATTTGTGGTATGGCCACATGGAACGGATGAACTCGAGAAGTTCTTGCACCACCTGAACGCACAAAATGCAGCCATCACATTCACCATGGAGACGGAAACGGACAACTGCCTGCCTTTTTTAGACGTCCTCGTCGAGAAAAGAAAAAATGGGTCTTTAGGACACTCCGTTTTTCGGAAAAAGACCCACACGGACCGATACCTCCATGCGAACTCCCATCACCACCCTCAACAGAAAGCCGGAGTAATTAAAACTTTATTCCACCGAGCATGCTCGCTCTCAGACGCTGCTTCCATCGCAAAAGAGAAACGACATCTAATGGAAACTTTCCAGATGAACGGCTTCCGGCGAGAAAACATCCTGAAGATAATCCGCAAGATGGAACGGAAGCAGCAACTGATGGCCCCAAAGAGGGCCTATGAAGAGAGCCGTACTACAGAAAAGGCGAGGGCACACGCCATCTTACCTTACGTCGCCGGGACCACGGAAAGAATCGCAAGAGCCCTCCAGAAACACAACGTCATGACCAGATTTAAATGCGTTACCAAGATGGCGAGTATCCTCGTCAACTCGAAAGACCACCACCCTAAAGACATCTATGGAGGAGTATACCAAATAAAATGTAGTTGCGGCAATTCCTACATCGGCCAGACTTCAAGAGCTCTGAAATGCCGAGTGCAAGAACACCGAAGGGCCGCAAAAAACAGGCAATTCAGCCAGTCAGCGGTGGCTGAACATCAATGGAGTGGACCGACCCACAGCATTGACTTTGACAACGCCTCATTATTGAATAAAGAAGGCCGCTATTACCCAAGAGTCATCAGGGAAGCAATTGAAATCGCAAAAACACCTGCGAATTTCAACCGCGAAGACGGCTACACCCTCGCCAGCGCGTGGAAACGGGTCTTCAGAGAGTCCAACCAATGAGAGCACACCTCCACAAATTTGGCGCCAAACTACGTGTATATTAAGAGGACCAATTCCTGCATCGTCACTTCAGTGGACCTGAGGAAGCCAACTGGAACGTTGGCGAAATATTGTCCGAAATAATGGATACACGCGGATGGAAACCCGGAACAATCGCTGCCCACTGGATGTCTTGACCCTTCCTCACTTCTACCTTGTGTTGACGTGATGCGTTACCTTCGGTTCGCTGAAGAGGGCTACTTTGTAGCCGAAATACGCGTATTCGACCCCCCACCCTCGTCCGTTCCTCATGTGTTGTTTTGACCGCGCTCTTTTGGAGCCGATTCTCCCAGAAGTTGTGTGTGTGAGTGAGTGGTTTTGTGTGCTTGCTTAAATAACCGGGCATCCTTAGCGGGGTCCCATTAGCCCTGTGAAGGATCCCAGGTTATAACCCCAACATCCTTAGCGGGTTCCCATTAGTCCTTGCTAAGGATCCTATTTGGGTTGTGTGTGTGCGTCTGTGTTTGGTCCCTGGCGAGGAAGTAACATTCCCGTAAACCATCACATGGTTCACACATCACATATTCTTGGTTGAGAGGCTGTGGTTGGTCGCTGCTGTGGTTTCCCAGCATACCAACACTGTAAGTTTGGCGTTTTCCGACGAAGGGTGCCAATTGTTTACGGCTTTCGGAGACTTTCTTTGTGTTATTTTTAGGCCAACTCGAGTACTATGCTACGGTGTTCTCCCCTTGGGCATTAATATTCGGCATTCAAAATGTCTGGTCAACGTATGTAATCTTTGCTTGTCTGACGATATCACGTTTTCATATCGGTTTTGTCGTATCTGTGGAAGATAATCACTGCACAACATGATGTCTTGACATGCAAGAATTGTGAATAACGTTCATTTCGAGTACATATTTCACTTCATGCGATGGAATAACCTACTTTTCCTAATGATTTTCAAGTTTTGCAGATGATTCCTCCTCGCTTTGGATATTTCAAGGTAAACTGTGAACCAATAATACCAAAAAAAAAAAAAAAAATATATATATATATATATATATATATATATATATATATATATATATATATATATATATATATATATATAAGTTTGCCAGAGGAAGGCAGACGACAAACACAGAAAACAAAAAAATGATGAACACACAGTTTCTTGATATTTCGGTGCCACTAGCACCTTGGTCGCAAGAGCGAAGACTGAGAAGGAAGGGAGGACTGAGGCGGTAGGAAGGGAGGACTGAGGCGGAAGGAAGGGAGGGAGGGGAGGGACAGGGGAAGGGGAGGAGGGGGAGGGAGAGGAAAGGTGGGGGCGGGAGGCGGGAAGTGGAAGAAATTCGAAAGGAAGAAGTAGTATGGGCAGAGGTGATAGAAGAAGTTAGTGGGATTTATTGGTCCTGGCGGAGAGAAAGCCTGGAATATATATATATATATATATATATATATATATATATATATATATATATATATATATATATATAAATCCCGCTATCATTTTGGCACCCGTTAATGAGCAAGTTGCATTTGATCTGGCGTCCGAGTGTAATTTGGCTGCCGTATACCGGACGCCGGATTACAAACGTGTAAAAATCACTGGAATCGACTATTTACATCATGTAGACCCCATTTCCGAAAATTAGTATGGACGCCAAATTGTCGGCAGTATATGCAAATTTCGTATATTGTTAGTTCGGCATAATTCCGGGCCGAGTGGCGCTGACTGCGGCGTATAACTTGGTCGCGGTTATCTCCGTTCAGTCTGAGCAGCAAGTGGCGTCCTCGGTTTGGCAACATCGCTCTGCCTCGCGGCTTTCTGTAATTCTCTCACCCAAGACTGCCGAGTTTTGATACCTCGGTGGAGTGCGTGGTAGCGGAGTTCTTGTCATCCGGCGCTACCGCTCCAGTTTTTACTTGGTCCAAAGCCAATTAAGTGGACTTGCGCAACAGTAATTTCAACAACAAAATTATTGTTATCATGGGACCGCATCAGGCTGTCGCAAGAATAACTCTTTCAGGTGATTAAGCAGAAAAATAATGGATTGTGTATCTGGAAAGCCACCTTTTTTATGTTAATACTTTGTGCGGAAATTCAAGAATAATGCTAGAATACGACTAATTCTTTCTTTAAACTACCTCTACCTTCGACAAAAAGTATAATACAGTACCTTTGCTCTCAAACTTGTACTTGTAACCACTCGCAGATTTTCTCGACTAGTTAAATGCGAATACTTCGTTTTGAGTTAACAATTAATGTAATGAACGATGGTAGTATTTCTGAGATGAAACAAATATTTAGTTTTTATCAGTATTTCAAGCAATATGGAAAGAATGGATTATTATTTCAACATTTGCTGCTCGTTTAAATATTATTTTTCCGTATATAATTCTATTTTTCTATTATGGAAGAGACAAACACTTTGAAAACCCGAATTTGAAAGTAATTGCATGTCGACAAAACCCTGGCGAAAATGAGAGCGTATTCTGAGCGTTTAGGAACGAACCACGGAGGTGTTCATAAATTGCGAAGAACGCGCTAAGAACACCATCCCAGTGTATTCTCGAGCGTAAATGTGAACGCCTTGGAGTGTTTTCAAACACTCTACAGAGCGTTTAGCAACGTTCTCGAGTGTTCGTGAACGCCCTGCGAGTCACAATCTTCAGCGTTTCAGAGCGTTTACGTGCATTTCAGAAAATCCTGTCTAGGGTGTTGAGAGCGTTCATCAACATAATTTAATATGAACGTTAGGCACTCATCTAGGAATTTAGGAATTTGTCATCATAAAAATTTAAAAAGAAAAACTTTGTGCCATTAAAGACCTTTGAAGTTATTATTTTATAACTTCGTACAACAGTGAACATATGCATCGTATAAATTCTTACTGGCTAGTGGATTTGAACTTACGACCTTTTACGCAGTTAAACTACACTCTACCACTACACTATTTCATATCTGGAATGACAAAGTGTATTTTATGCTTTATAAAGAGTGTAGTCGCTTCGTTAGAGATGGCTCTGCTCTTAGTACGCGATTTCAACATAGCTGACGTTTATTACCTAAGGCTGATGATTTTAAGCTCATATCTGACGTCAGGGATGCTTATACGGCTTTTCTTTATAACACATTATTATTGGCGTTCTAATATACATTATTTCGAAGTAGAATTGAGAAAGAAATAAGATTGCACCAATTTTCATGCCGCGTTAGGCCACACTATGGATGCTATTATTAATTTATTATTAATATTGAATATGCATTTGGGAAACTAGACACCCGGTATACACGGCTCGCAAGCGACGGATTTGGATTTTTGTGCTGTGTGGGTTGGCACAAAGAAATAGAAGGGATGCATTTATTCACTTGAAGACCACCAGAAAGAAAACGGCTGTGTTTTCAATAAATGCACAGATGAAGATGAACCGCTAAAAGATATCCATTAGATGTCTATTAGATATTGATCTTTGAGGATTGGGTGCACTTTGTTATTTCTCAGAAGCTTATTTTTACAATGGATTTGTTAGTAGAATTGTAGTTAGTAGAGTTGTACCACCAGAAAGAAAATGGCTGTGTTTTCAATAAATGCACAGATGAAGATGAACCACTAAAAGATATCCATTAGATGTCTATTAGATATTGATCTTTGAGGATTGGGTGCACTTTGTTATTTCTCAGAAGCTTATTTTCACAATGGATTTGTTAGTAGAGTTGTACTTATTCTCACAATGAATTTGCAATCAAAATGGTAATACTGCGTTATGGCTTTTGGAGCGTTCCAACATGTTTCAAAACATTCTCGGCAGCGTTCATCTGCGATCCATAAGAGCTCAGTCGGACAGCGTTCTTGAGTGTTCCAGAACATAAATGCAAACTCTCAGTAGGCGTTTTCTCGGGTGTTCATCTGCATTCCAAAACAGCCCAGTCAGATTGCGTTCTTGAGTGTTCCAGAACAGAAAGGCAAACACTCTCAGGAGGCGTTCTCCGAGCGTTTCAGACCTAGGTCGTCGGAACAGCGTTTACGAACGCATGAGAACAGTGACGGAAACAGATTAACGTGGATGAACACCGACAAACGCTATGAAAACGCCAAAGAACGCACAGGAACGTTAAAAGAACACCTGTAAACGATCTCCAGCAGCGTTATCAGCCTCCTTCATTTTCGCCAGGGAAATTGTTAGATACTTTTTTTTAGCAACATTTTTCAGAAAATTTTTTTCTGTTCTCGTCAACGTCAATTCCGCATGGTATCTCACGGGGTGTAATGAGGGGGTGAATGACGAATATTTAAATATCCTCCAATCGACCGCTAGATCTGCTGTCACCCAATGCACATTGAAAAGGGCTGTTAACCAAAATTTACATTCATGATGGCATAATCTATCGAATTCATAAATTTTCAAAGCTCTTCGTTGCGAGTCTAAATACCCTGTTTTATAATTTGAAAATAAATGGATCGCTTTGCACTCATCGCCCCACTGCAGAAATAAAAAAACAATTAAAATATGCCCAAATTGGCAGCATAAATCAAGCTTCTACGGGACGAATTGGGGCCTCCCGTATGTAGTCCTCTTGGTGTGAATCTCGAGTCATTAGTATCGAAAACAGCCACGAAAAAGTAATGCAATAGACGTGGGACGCGAAATTTAAACGTTTACCTGGTGAAGGCCACTAAAAAAAATAAAAATGAAGCGATGAAGGGTAACCTGACCGCTCGCTCTATTCGCTTCTCTGTAAGTGGAGTGAGATCTCACTTCATTACGAGAACTACCTCCATGAGTAATGCGATAGCCATGAAACCCGATATGGAGACACTTCCCTGGCAATATAAATCAAGCTTCTACGGGACGAACTGGGGCCTCCCGTATGTAGTCCTCTTGGTGTGAATCTCGAGTCATTTGTATCGAAAACAGGCACGAAAAAGTAATGCGATACACGTGGGAATACGAAATTTGAACTTTTCCCTGGATAAGGTTACTTTAAGAAAATGAGGCATTGAAGGGTAAACTGACCTTTCGCTCTCATGGTAAAATAATCCGCGTCTCTATAAGTAGAGTGAGATTTCATTTCATTTTACACGACAACTGACTCCATGAGTAATGCGATAGCAGCGGTAACCCGATATGTAGACACGTCCTGATATGGAGACACGTCCAATTAAATGCTTGGCCCTCGACGAAATAGACATTTTAAAGGATGAGATCCCTATTGAAGATGATGGAGGTGAAAAAGATGATGATGATGATGATAGGAATATGAGCGATGTAATTGGCGATTCTTTCTCAAGTTTCGAGCTAGAAAAGGGGAATGACACCAGATCACCTAATGTTTCCCCTTGTACTTCGAAAAAAACTAAAAGGATACTCGTCCCATGGACAGAGGAGCAAAAACATATTGTGGCATCATGTTTTAAGAAACACATGCACAACAAAATACCCCCGAAAAAGAGAGTGTGATAACCTTAAGGAAAATTATCCAGAGGTCCTTGACAACAAAACGTGGTTAAAAATTAAAGTTTTTATACAAAACATTTATAAATAACTGGATTAGTTACGTACAATGATATTATAAAAGTAAATTTCAAAGGCAAAATAGACTAAGCAGAGTTTCGTAATACTTGTTTAACCCAAAGAGAGTTTTTGTATTACTCAATTTTTTTAATAAATCAGTACATTTTTTAAAATCAAATTTTGCGGTTTTATTGCTACCTGATAAAAAAATGTACCACTGATTTTGATCCACAAAGACCAGTTATTTAATTTGTACATTTCATTGATCTTGAGAATTTCATTGTAAGTCTTTAATTCTAAATCAAAGGGTGTTTGCTTTTTCCTCAAAGTGGCATATTTAGTTGATAATGCAATATAATATTGCAGTCGTGATAAAAAAACTGCATAAACCCTTCAATGTCAATATATTTATTTTGAATATTGACAAAACTTTTCATCTCTGCAGAAGTGAAACCCGAATTAATTGATACTGCTTTCCAATGTTTATCCTCATACAATGGTGACTTTAATTGATGGTATTTAAATCTTTGGCTCAATTATATGTACAATTTATCCTAATCTTACTTCAGCCAATAAGGTTCGAAAACTGCATTACTCTTCACTATCCATAAGTTCAGGCATCGGTAGCTACTGAATCCTTGAACAATTTTCCAGCTAAAGATACACCAGCAACTGTGATTTTAAGGAAAAGGATGTTGATACGAACCAAATAATGGGCGTAAAGTAAGCGGTTTTTAAACTTTTTTCTAACGGAAATCTGTAAAATGTACTCAAAGATACCAACTAAAAACCGCCTCTACCGCGAAAACAATTATCTTTTGTCAATTTTTTTCTTTTGTGCGGAATTGAATCTTTTTTATTAAAGCCTCGGCAGTAGTTTCCCATTGTTAAAGTTTACCAGAGCCTTAGTATCTATATTGACTAACACTTATGCCATTATAAAATCTTTCCCCCGGATTATCTCCTCCCGCCCCACGATTTTGAGGAAATTCGTCTGTAAGCTAATGCAGGAAGTGGATTTTTAATGAGATTTGGCACCCTATTGCATTTTAAGTGGCAGTAGGGCAACAAATAAAAGTTGTCCCTCACCTCTCTTAAGCTTTTTTGTTTTCAGCATTCCATTATTTATTATATTTTGAAACTCAGGGCCTAGGGTTATCTTCCTTTTTTCAGGTCCAGTAAAAATGCTTTCCTTTAGACGTAGCTCTTCACTATATGCTGTGAAAATATTTCCACTTAGTACTAACAACCACTTTCATATTTTCTCAGCGTTATATCAAAATTCTTAATCAGTCATTACTTGATAAGCAAAGGAGGGAGAAGCATTTCCTTCGGACCAACTAAAGGATAGTAGAGTAAAATGTAATTTCCTAGGTTAAAAATTCTTCTTTAAGCCACAGTTTTTCAAGGAAGAGATATTTCCTGTCTTTGCTGTCCCATAAACATTAGAACAGTTATATTTTGCGTGCAGTCATGGAAGTTGTGAAAAGTGAAGTTAAATTTTGAGCCCCCACCGTAATTATACTAGTTCTTATTCGCGGCCCACGTCATCGCGTTGTCATCACGATAAACACGTTGTGTCCTTGGCTTTATAAAAAGCAAGGGTTTTGGCATTCTTCTTCTCAAATGAAGTTTAACTTACTCTTTTATTGCATTTTATAAGGAAAAAGAATATAATTTAGCATTCTAATGACACATGTATTTCATGGTAACATTTTAATGCGTTTTAGTGATAGAAGAAATGCCAGCAAATATCCAATCCCTTTCTAACTTATGAAGATTAATTGACCCCTTTTTCAGCCGCTTGTGTTTCTGTTTTTGATTATTTTTTCACGTAAATGATTGTATTTTAATTAAATTGAACATTTATTCTAAAA
>OY720633.1:179570091-179748344 GCA_963169105.1 Ceriagrion tenellum
TACAATGCACTAAGCTTGGATTATATGAAATAGTGGGGCCAGCTGACAGAGAAGCAGGCATCTGTAAGAATGCTTCATTGAAAGCATTAGATATCATAACAGGATCTGTAATGACATTTCCATCATCATCTTTGATATGATCAAGAGTCTCCATTGAATTTGAGGTCAAACTCTGTTTAATAATTTTCCATGCCACTTTGGCATAGTTGGAAGCATTTTTTATTTGCTGATTATTGTACTCCCTTTTTGCTCTTTTTATACTGTACCTGTAATGTCTCTTTAAATCCAGGTACTGATCACGCACCTGATGTTCATCAGAATTCAAGATATCATGCGACATATTTCTCAAATAGTTTGACATCCTAACAATTTCTGGTGTCAGCCAGTTTATTTTACCAAATCCTTTATTTCTCACTGGCTCCAGAGGAAAAGCAACATCAAAGCAATGTCTAAAAATATTATAGAATACATTAAAGTTATCATTTAGGCCATGTAACTCATACTCTTTCCAATTTTGCTGTGCCAACAAAAGACGAAAATAATTAACATTAGATTCGTTAATGAATCTCTGGTATTTAACTGGATTTAATATTGAATTATTACTATATGACTGTACAGTTAAAGTAGACATAATTGCAAGGTGGTCAGAAAGAGCAGTATCAAAAACTTTAGTTCTAATTCGTGAATCACTATAATCTGTGAATATATTGTCCAACAATGTTTTAGAGCACTCAGTAATCCTGGTAGGTTCATTCACTAAAGATTTTAAATTATAACTCTGCATAACATAAAGTAACTGTTTTTGCTCTGGGCCTTCACTTAAAAGATTACAGTTGAAATCTCCAGTTAGTATAATTGTAGGTCTGTCTAAGTTGTTAGTGAGAGAAAACAAGAGGATATCTAGCTTTTCAACAAAAGACTTGAAGCATCCCAGTGGCGATCTATACACAACTAACACAATAAAAGTACAATTTCCAAACAAATATTTCACAGCCGAGCACTCAAAAGTCAGTTCATCATTTAAGTCTTGCAAGTTGTATCCAATACTACTAAATTTTAATGTTCTCTTAATATATGTATATAACAATATATATAACAATGTTTAATGTTCTCTTAATATATATAACAACCCCTCCATGGATACGATTTTTACGACAGAAAGCATCACCAACTACATACCCAGGTATTGTTAAGGTAATGTCCTTTAGTCAATGCTCACAGATACATATAAAATCAGGATTATCACCCATTACTACAGCTTCAAGTTCATGAAGCTTAGAACTTAGGCTTTGCACGTTAAGGACAAAAACTTTAAATTGATTAGGAATCTTTGAGACTAAGAAGCTGGTTTCGGCGTCTAGAGATGGATCATTATTTTCATTTGTTACATTAATATTACCCCCTTCCGGCGCGGGAATAAAAAACGCCGGACAGTTGCGTCACAAGGCCACATGTCACTGTATAAAATTTGATCACGCAGATGGAAAGGCACTCCTATCCTAAAACTGGCATTCAAACCTTTAGATTCTAGTTTACTCACTGAAGTTTGTACGCCGGGGAAATTCCTTTTCAGGAAACTGTCAACGTTTTCCTCTGTAGTTTTACCTGAAAGCTTGCCAAGATGTATCCAAGCTTTCTTCACTCCCATCAAATATGTTTCGGACTCATTCCTCCCCACAATAGTGTTACGATGACGACGATTCAGCTTCTCTTTTTGGACATCCTGAGCACCGTCACTGATATTATCCTGCTTGTTCTTCCTAATTTTTCTATCCTTCTTCTTGTCCACAACCGTAACCCAGTTGTTAGATTCCGTTTTTTCGATGTCCTCTTCAGCATCATCACGGTTCACCACATTCACAGCATGCACGTTTGTATCACCAATCACAGTATCACCTGTCGCTGATCCACTTATCACCGAATCATTCTCGTAAGTAGTACTCGAGGAATCACTTAGGGAGAAACTTACAGTTTTTTTCACATAGTCGTGTCTTATCCTTTCCGAGGAGGGTTTAGGATTAACCGCCATAAGTTGTTTCTTGGAGACAGTCTCATTAAGGCTAGTAGCACTATTTACCAGATAATCTCGTCTTATCTTTTCTGAGGAGGATTGCGAGATGGTAGCCGTAGATTGAGCCATTTCTGCAGACGAATACTTCTCACTTGGTTTCATGACAGGATTGTTTACATCTGCTGTAGCGCGCGGCTGCGATTTAATTTTCGAACTAATTTCATTACGAATGAAGTCAATTTGGTGGAACTGATTATTCATATTCCCAATGCACTCTAGCACGCTAGCTTTTAGGAATTCCACAGTTCCACAATTCCACAGTAAATAAAGTTCTATAAAAAATCATCAATATAATAGCCCATAATAGACTGAGCATTATATTTTCTCATATTGGGTGATTTACTTTTAATAATTATCTTATTAACAACTGTTAGTGATCTTAAATTATTTTCTGATCTTGGAAGCCCCTTGCAATTCCAGGAGAAATCTGCGACAATAACATTTTCCGCTCTTAAAAGTTGGCTTTGAAAGGAAATGACAAGGGCAGAAGAAATGCAATACGAGGAATTAACAAAATAAAATAATAAATATTCTATTTCTTTTTGTTTATTAAAAGTAAAAAAAGGTGTGTATATTAATAATAATTTTAAAGTAGCAAAAAATCCACATTGCTGCTTCATGTATGAAGCCAGTATTATTTCCATGTTTTCCGGCTTCAGATTAGTCCTCAAATCTGTTAACATATTCCGATAATGGGAGAATGGCCTTTCAGAATCTACATTGGAAGGTGAAAACCAAAGGGCTTTGATGCTACTGTTCACCAAATCAGGATAATTCTGCTTCAGCCCAAACTAAATCATTAAAATATCAACAGTTGTGTCACCATCCTGTAGATTAATTTTTACTTGCTCCTGAAGAACAGTATACCCCTCATCTAAATCCTTAAGAGAAAGAGTTGACACTATGGGTATCTTGGCAATTAAATTAGACAAGGACATATCTATCTTGTTACACACAATGTGTCTTACATCAAACAACTTACTCATATTAACAACAAAACTTTTTCCACTATCTTCATTGATCAGTCTAGTTAATTTTATATGGCACTGATTTTCTATTTTTTTTATTTTTTCTTTAAATTTAGACCTCTCTAAAATTGAATCAATTTCAAAAATCGTTTGGCTAGTTGACTCACGAACAACATCATTTTTTATGCTCCAAAAAAAACCAAATGATCCTTCATCTTACCATAGACACTGTGCACATAAGGGTAAGAATTCCCTTCCAAAACTTCAATACATTTTATCAAACATTCAAAATGTTCTTGTAAAAATGTGGATGACCTAAACCAAGAGTTCCACTGTGTCACCCCTGGAATTGGGAACAAAAGTGCCTGTTTTTCCCCATTGGAATATTTAGAACTGAGAAAACTCAAATATCTATGCTTCCTTTTCCTTGTATTAAGGAACAAACCTTTAGTGTGGCTTATGCAAGTATTCAATTCGGGCAGCAGCCTTGATCACGTACTCGCAATTACATTGAGTTTGTAGGCCCAACATTGAATGTGCACAAAATTCTCAGAAAAGAGGAAACTAAGAGATGCCACACATTTATTAATGCATGGTGCAGAATGTGTAACAATGGCCACCACATTAATCAACTGTATTCCTAAGTCACTCATTACTTGCATAATTGCTCGTGCACATTCTGTGCCATTTGCATTTTCCAAGCACTTCACTGCACCAACATACACCTTTTGGTTCAAAGCGCTAACAAGTGGTCTCAATTACACAATAAGCATGCATCTTCCCATCCTGTCTGTTGTTTCATCACCAAACACAGTAAGAGGCTTGTCCGTGATCGCTTCTTTCATTGCTGCATGTCTCTGTTTCCCTAACTGCATCACATACTTTGACCATAATGTGTCTGCTTTCGGTAAATCCCTGGTTCCTGGAACAATCGAGGAGTTGAATTATTATCAGCGAAAAATTATTTTTTGTTTTGAGTCCTAGATACAAACCGTACACTTTTTAATGTGGAAAGTTGTGTCAAAAAGGTACTGATATCTGGTTAGGAATGCATCCATTTTTACATTGAAGGGATTTGCTGCAAACACTTCACACCATTTTTCATTTTTCAATATAAGGCCAAAGAGATGAGTGAGGTTGTCATGGTAGCAACGTTTGTGAGACCATATAGTAGGATGCTTGAGAGGTTTCGAATTACAATTTACATCCAATAAAACAGCTTTGTGGTTGGGGAAACCAGGTTATACTAATTAAAACTAAATTATAAAATACGAGGAAAATAAATTATAAAAGTTCATAATATTAACAAATTTCTTAACAACATCGCAATTTTCCTTGGAAAAATCAATGTTAAAATCTCCACATAAAATTACATCAGCATCACTAACTTTTAACAAATTATCCAATAGATCGGTAAATATGTTTATGAAAATGTTTATGTCCCTAACCGGGGATTGATATACACTAACAATAACAATGTTGAGAGGAGGGATTTTTACAATTGAGAATTCAATGTTTATCAATGCAAGACAAGTTTTTTAGGCAGATAGGTTTATGCTCAATACCATTTTTTACAAAAGTACATGTCCCTCAGTTTTTACAACTCGACCTGCAGGAAATGCTACTGACAGAGAAGCCAGGAATGCAAACAAAGTGGACTTCCTTGGCGTTTGCATTGCATGATCTCTAGATCATGTAATTCATTTATAAAAGATTGTAAATTATGATGGTAGATACTTCGATAGCCATCTAGTCAATTTTTCGAGTGAGATACCCTCCTGTTTGGGGAACGAGGAACCACGTTTTTAGAGCTTTCAATGTGCACAGAATTTGAGTCGCCTTTAGGATCGTCATCATTCACAGCACTTTAAGGATACGTGAAACGATTGATAATAACACCAGGAGGCCACCAAGTTTCATCTTTCAACTTGTTATAACAAAGGTATGGCACACTTATTTTGAATGCACCATAGTGACTCTTTCATATCACTTTTTCACAGGTTTCACATGTTATGTCAAAGTTATTCTTCTTTTTCATTGAATGTACTAAATTTCTGACTTGGTGTTTCTATTTTTATCAAGTCTCATCACCCTCAGCCTAACAATGAGTTTATGACGGAAAACTCCTCTATGTTTTTGACCCAAGTAATGCAATGTATGGAACTTATTTTTGCATAGATATCCATTTTGTACCTCCAAATGAGGCCATAGTGGACGTACAAATTGAGCCGAAGTACAAAAACAGCAGTCTGGCAACCCACTGAGGCGAACTTTGCTCCATGGAAACCAGTGTCCACCACAATAATTGTCCTGTTAAAATTACACTTAAGTATAAGTTTGAAGTTGTAAACAACCGAAAACAAATTAATTGCAAGCATTTATTAGTATCACAACGTGAAATACTAAGCCTTTAACTTTAAGGTTAAATATAGGCTTTGATATGTTTTCTGGAGGGGTATAGACATTGTCCTGCATCGGACGGTCACCCTCTGTGATGACTAAACCAAAATATCACGCTTCGCCACTGGTTGAGGAAGGCTGGGAACAGCATCTGGTGGAAAAATCAGTCCCTGCCATTACCTAGGCAAAAATTGCTGTGCAGTTCCACTTCAGCTGGACTGAGTAACTGTCTCCCTGCTGAATTGTCAATTAGACTAGCATCTTAATCAGCTCTATCCTTGTCAGAATTGATATTTGGCTCTGGTGGCACAACAAATCTCTCTCTCACATCTAATGTCTTTTCCTCCACCAATATGCTATGAAATTCTTCTGTGGTAGGGCTGTATAAGCATGATGACATTGGGGATAGTTAAAAGAATCAAAATTTTGCCAATGTGTTCATGAAAGAAGATAAGCATCAAATTAATTGTTTATTATATGCAACACTGGCAGTTAGTATCCGGTAGGGGTATCTTGACTCATAAGGGAAGTTTTACAATCAAGCGAGGATGCGTCTAAAACTGTTGAAACGATAGCAAAATGTTGTTCAAAGCTACCTATCAAGAATCAGATAGCAAAAAAACATTCAATCAATAGAGATCCAATTTTTATCACTATGGCTGAGCAATATTCATGAATCTGAAAGAGCTCAATAGAATGAAAAAAACACATAGATGCCCAGTGTACCATGAAAGGTATGCCTAACATTTTGCAAATAAAACTGAAATGAATTGTTTGTTGAAATGAATGAAAAAATGAATTGTTAACTCTAAATCAGATGAATAAACATGCAAAAAGCTTTTACCAAAAGAGGAAAGGAACGCTTACCTTGAAGACATTGTCATAGTTTCCTACGTCAGCTTGTAGTTCAAGGAGCACCTTCTCCCAACCAATCATACACATTAGTAACTGATTCTATAAATTAAGTAACCTAGTATGTATGGCGAAAGGATTAACTGTTGCAGCAATGTGATTGTGAAGCAAAAGCAACAATGTAATCATATATAAGCATAGTGGAAACCTAATTCTGCCTAGCGTACCATATGTGGTGAGCTAGCCAGTCATGGGTTTAGCACAAAGTTGTGCCATCATCGGGTAATTAGCCATGAGTCACAGTGGAGAAAGAAAATACTAAAATAATGGACTGCAGAACAATGGATTGAGATAATCTCCATGATGCCTATTTGGGACAGAGTTTCTCTTTCACACATTTATGAGTGGATGAAAAGTTCCCAATATCATGGAGTGACTTGGTAATCACATTTAATTCTGAAATCATATTTTTATAGTATTTTAGTTATTTGTTTATCAAGTGTTTTCACTCATCAGAAGAGGTAAATAAAGAAACCAATTGATGAAATAATGCTCCACTTGACTCCCGATAACCTTGAAGCCAAATGATGGCGAAAAGATTTAGCAGGTAAAGGTTAAAGATAAGAATTATTTTTTCCTAATCGATGATTTTTTTAATGGAACAGAAGTATAAGCACAATTCATCAAAGTGAAAAGAGGCGTGGAAACAGGTTTATGATTCCTTAATGAACTTCAGTAGGCAGTGTATCATCAATAAAAGAAGGATCAGCAGATTACCATCATTGAACCCAAAGGCATTTATTGGGCAGTAAGTAAATTCCTATCTTTGGGAACCAAAGGCTTGGCATAACCTATGTCCACAGACAGTCCACAGAGTCCACAGTATATATTAACTTTGGCTTCATTTTCCATGACCTCCACATTATATTCTATGTATTCACAAAACCTTGCGATTGAGAACTGAAATAATAGCATATCACGAACTAATGGTGATATGAAAAATAAGCCAAATCATGCCCCATTGTTGTCAAGCAATTAGCAATTGTAATAAAATAATATTTCCTCCCTAGTTTGTATATTCACCAGAAGAAATGGAAGACATCACAAATAATGAAATGAGAATGATTATTTACAATTAAGAAGATTCTGATACAATTTATTTAAAAATATGCCTAATTTTTACGTGCAATTTGAGCTTAATGTATATTTTCGAAAGTGGGTGGAAATTTAGCCAACACCATGATTACAGAAGTATTTGCATAGCAAACAATGAATTAATAGTTATTTTATGATTCTTTATTGCAACAGCATAATTTTTTAGAGAATGTGGTCAAAAAAATTGGCCATAACTGGCTATGTTACATAATTGGCTAATCTTACCTAGTGGTCAATGACTGCCATAGTTAGGAGAAACAAAACTGAATATTTTTAGCTATTTTATTTATTTTTTAGTTATTTTGTTCGAAAAGTCAGTTGGACTGAAAAAGGCCAATTTTTCGGTCCCACTGACTTTGTATTATTGAGTTTCTACTGTTTGTTAACATACGGGCAAAATATACATACCTCCTTCTGTCTGTGTGGACATAGAAAGCCATTCAACTAAAATGAATGGCACTAATGTGGACACTTTATTTCTAATTTAAAAAATACAGATGTTTGCCTTCACTTACAGACTCCTTCATAGACACCTAATTTTTTCTACTTGTATCTTTTATAACCCACGGTTCCAAAGTCATCAATAATAAAATCCAAAATTAGCCATTAATAATAATTTTTCTCAGAAATGAAGAGGAAGGGGAGAAAATTTGCTCATTGTCTTCTCTTCTTTTAAAATCAGTTTGTGTGTGTATTCTTCGTACACTGTGTCATCTTTTTAAAACTCATATGTCAATAGAATTCCTCTAATGTGTCCAATACTACAGTTGCAACTCGATAATACGAAGTTGGCGGGACCGAAAAATCGGCACTTCGTATTTTCGAACCTTTTTTAATAAATCGCAAAAAGTATTTACCCGCTCCTCCCTGACGTCTCTGGTCTTTGGAAATGTGTTAAAATTATTTGTAGTCGCTATTTGTGAAAGCATTCGAAATAATGCTCTTAAATCACAAGCTAAATATCACAAGCGTTCGTGAAATTACTATCACCACTTAGTTCCCTATGCAAATGATTTTTAGTTTGATATCATTTTCTTTGCAAAATTTTCGCCCTGTTTAGAAAACGTATAGAAAGCAAGTTCTGCGTTTTTATGAGACTTTAGTTTTGTTAATCTGCAGCTAATCAGGATGTGCAACTGGTATGGGCATTGTTTCTAACATCTATGCAGTTAGGACGGTAGCTGGCCTGACCGCGCTTCCGATCACCCTTTCTTTATCGCTCAATCACAGATACAATGAGCAAAAGAATCACTCCAGTGGAATAAATCCTTCACAGGTCATTGTTTGTGGTATCTTTCCCGTCGTCTGCTGGATATACGAAGTTGAGAAGAAATATTATTTCGTTCCAATTACTAATCAATGTTGATCTTTTGGTAAATGGTCCTAACCAGAAGAAGCTTAGCTCAGTGCTTAGCTCACATAATGTTATCCCTTTGGTCAAAACTCCAACTAGAATTACCAGCAATTCTGCAACGCTCATTGATAACATATTCACAAATTTTAGTGACCAGAATGCTTCTGTCTCAGTCTTCAATCCTTTATTATCCGATCATTGTGCAGTGAAAGTGACTTTTGGCAACATAGCATATCTGCCTAAAGCAGACTCCACTTTTCGTGAAACTAGAATCTTTAGTAAATCTAATTCTCAATTGTTCGCATCTTTGCTGCTCCTTGAAGATTGGACTAAAATTTATTCTGCAGCCACATTTAAAGAGAGCTTTAACCTCTTTTATGAAAAGTTTTGTTTCCTTTTTGAGTGCACCTTCCCTGTTGTCACAGTAAAGACCAAAATAAAACAGCCAAAGCATTGGATTTCTCCTTAAATCATCAGTATGTCCAGGGAAGTTAAAAGACTGTATGATGCAAATAAATGCCACAGGGATGCTGATCAAATTAAACAATACTGTAACCTCAAAAGAGCCTATACAAATGTTATCAGCTATTAGAAAAAATTATTCAATGATTCCCTCATTATTAATGCTACTAATAAAACCAAGGAAGCATGGAATCTAATTAACAAAGGTGTGAATGTCAAGAAAAGTAAAATCTTGCCTTTTGTTGAAAATGATTCAGGCACTCTAGGTCTAAAGCAGTTGGCTAATACGCTTAATAACTTTTTCATTGAACTGCCAGTTCCAACTGCCCCTGTTATCCAACCTCACACTACTACAAGAGATAATGTTACAGCAGTTCCTCACTCAATGTTCCTTCGACCCTGCTGTCCATCCGAACTCTCCGAACACTTAAGTAAAGTAGGAAATAAAAAATCTTCAGGCCTTGATGATGGTATCCCTGGCTCACTTCTTAAAGATTGTGGGGATGCAATCAAAGAACCACTTCTGTACCTTATTAACCAGTCACTCCTTCTGGGTGAATTTCCTGACATTTTGAAAATCTCAAAGGTAATTCCAGTATATAAAAACAAAGGAGATAAGAACTCGATCAGTAATTAAAGGCCCATATCTCTTCTTTCAGAATTTTCCAAAATAATGGAATATGTTTACTGTACTAGGTTGATGGAATTTTTGGAGAAGCATAATGTAATATCCCAGTCACAGTTTGGTTTTTGCAGAGGGAAGTCAACTGCCCAAGCTCTCTTTTCTGCAATTGACTTCATTGTTGAACAGCTGAACAACAGTCATGTTGCCCTGGGTATTTCCTTTGACCTCACTAATGCCTTTAACTCTGTACACCATGAGTTACTTCTCAGGAAATGTGACAGTATAGGTATAAGAGGTGTAGCATACAGTTGGTTCAAGTCGTATTTGTCCAACCATCAGCAGGTAGTAGAGATATGCTAGGACAGGAAAAAGTTTATCTCTGATGTACAAGTTGTATCCATTGGAGTTCCCCAAGACTCAATCTTGGGTCCTGTCCTCTTCCTCATTTTTGTTAACGACCTATCAGTGACCCTGCTGCAAAAAGAACGTGATATGGTTGTAATGTATGCTGATGATGTAAATTTCCTAAGTGGCCAACCAGGCTATAATGGCCTTGCGGAGGTATGCAATGAGTCTATGGTTAGGATGTCTGATTGGTGCTGGGGCAACAAACTATGTTTGAACGAGAAGAAAACACAGACTCAATTCTTTTCGGCTTCCTCAAGACGTCTTCATAAATTGCATTCTTGCATTGATGCAGATCTTCAACTGGGGGATTGGGTTAAATTTCTTGGTGTCCTAATCGACCCACTACTAAATTGGTCTCACCACATCGAGAATTTGTGTAAAAAATTAAACTCTGCCTACTATTTATTGTCCACAGTTAAACACTCACTTAGTGTTGAAGTGCTCAAAAGTGTTTATTATGCATATTTTTATTCTCATGTGTCGTATGGTATTGTTATTTGGGGTTCTTCCTCCTTACTAATCAATACTTTTAGAATTCAAAAGAAGATAGTAAGATCTATGTGTAATGCCCAGTTCAGGAGCCATTGCCGACCTCTTTTTAAAAAATTAGACTTTCTTACTGTGCCATCTATTTATATTTATTGTACATTGGTTTTTACCAGGGAAAATTTATCTTGGTTTGTAAAAAATGAGTGTTATCATGAACACAATACAAGACATATAACTGATCTACATGTTATTCAGCAAAATTTTAAGGTCTCTTCTTCCGGTCTCAGAGTTGTGTGTATTAAATTGTACAATGCCTTCCGGTGCATTTAAAAAACACTCCAACAATGTCTGCATTCAAATGCCAGCTAAGGAAGTTCCTGATGTCAAAGTGTTTTTATAGTGTGGAAGAGTACTTTTTGTAGTGTTAATCTGTTCGTGCCTTTTTTGTGAACCATTTTCATTTTTTTTATCTTGACCTGTCCAATACATTCCTGTAATGTCTCCAGGACGGAATAAATTATTATTATTATTATCGCATGACGACAAATTAGGCGTGATCCAGACATTTTACAAATCTTAATCATCTCAGAGTATACTAAGTTTCCGGTTCTAAATGGCGATATTTCTTGTGCCGATGGAATATTTATGTGGATGTCGTGGAGAATGATACCGAAGAAAATAGAATATCAGATCATGGTTCGTGGAGAAAGAGCGAACGCTTCCCCTGCCGCCCAGGACGTGCCTTCGCTTGCAATGACGGCGCTTCACCAATCCAATTCTTATCGATATTTCTAACATCTACGCAGTTTATATGGTAGCTGGCCCTACCGTGTTTCCAATCGCCCTTTCATTATAGCTTAATTATAGGTAAAAAAAAAAGCAAAGGACTCTTCTTCTATTCTCTCAAAGGACTTCTTCCTCGTCGCCTACTGGATATACGAAATTGGGGAGAAATATTATTTTGTTCCAAGCCAAACGGTTTCACCGCTCATTGAAGTTCGAGTAAGAAACATTAACTCATGGCCAAGTTCCTTTTCCTTTCGATGATTCGTGTTTATAGTTCTTTTCGGCAAAAGACATTAATCCAGGAAATAAAGTAAGCGATTATTTTTTTCTCCTTCTACGCATAATCTCTTCGCGTCGTAGGTGTTATGCTGAATGCCATTTTATCCAATGGCGTCCTCATATGCCAACTTCGGTAAGCGAAAACATAGAAGCTAATGAAATACCTCGTATTTAAAAAGTGATATCCGAATCAATCCTCGGTTTTCGGAACTTTTTATTCACAACAGTGTGAAAGATAAACTTCATCCTAAATGAGCATTGCGGAGATATTCCAGATCCAGCGTTCTCCATTCCATTATTTAGTTATTTTCTTTCCCCTCTGCGACGTACGTCTTCTATGCTTGACTTTGCTGTTGATCATAAAACACGAAAACGAAATAAGACTAACAGTTTGAAGCGTAACTTGGTAAAATTTACTCAAGGAGAACTTTGAAAGAGGTGGGGGTCACGGAAAAAATCTACCACAGCTGAGGCTGAAACCTAACTCCTTTCTGTGGTAAAATCCTGATAACGACAACAAGTTTTCACAGAGTAGTAGATTCCGTAGTTGGATTCTTCTCAACGTCGGGTGATTTTGAAATAGAGCGCATCAGGATCCAATTCATATCGATGTTGTGTCATGTCCGCGTATTAAAATCCCAAGGACTCAAAGTTACTCATGCCATCACAATGAAATCTGATTCAATTGGTTATTTATCTCGTGGAAATCAGGGATAGCAATGTTGATATATCAAATGTGATGTATCAAGGCCTATATATAATATATGGTAACTCAACGAATTCACCGTAATGGTGAATTTGTTGAGTTTATTGTTGAGTTGAGATTACTATAGTAATTAATGGGTGAAATTTGGTTCCAGTAAAATTTCATGAAGTTACCCCGACAACGTCTTGGAATTAAAGACAAGGCTTCCGTGGGGAATTTATTTCAAGATTTCAGTTCTCTAGCATCCTTATGCAAAGAAGTACTTCATAGGACGATATATCGCGGAAGACTGCTTCATCGGGTTGAAGTGTCTTAGCGGTTCATCTCAGGTCTCATCTAATAAATAAAAATGTTTGTTTGTTCGACTTCCATGGGTTCCAATACCATCTTTCAGATTGCGATGAAACTTTTGTGAGTTGCTGTGCACGCGCCCGCGAAGGTTTCTGAATTATTAAAACCATTGTACACTGGAAAAAGCGTGAGTCACTTCAACAAATGAGTTTTGGCATACGAGTTTCTCAACAAGCGAGGAACCACAAGTAAGCAACGAAGCAGATCGTTAACGAGTTGCTCAATCAGTATCATATTAGTAAGGCATAATTTGTGTTAAAAAGTACGCAATTTATTTGTACATGGAATAAGATTTGGTGCAGTGATCTCTTTGTTGGCATTTTTAATTAATACCTGCACTCGATTTCCGTATATGTGTCACTATTTCCTATACCAGTTGCCAGGGGAAAACTAGTTGTCCTATCACTGTGCATGAGTGATTAGGACTTGTTAAATTGTGACGGAAGGGTCATTTTTAAGAATGGTCATCAGTGTCATTTTAGATCTGTGTGAAAACATACCGTCGCTATGTCTCTTTGTGTCAAATTTTCGGAGACGGAGTTAAGGATGGTTTTAAGCGCTATTCGTTTCTTTTGTCGAGAAGCCGAGACATGTGTTGACAAAGTTGATGGGAAGAGGTAAAAAATGCCTCTGGTTATACTTTGGTGAGTGCAGCAGTTTTTATCGTTTACTGCAGTATGTTACTACGAGCGAAGTAGTTTTCCCCCACCGGAAAATGCTTGCAGTAGGCAATTCCTCGTGCGTCTTACGGACAACCCTCTGACTGGGCAACAGTGTGCGCCTCTCCCTTTCTCTTCCGGGCATGCTCCTGGCAGTTAAGCGCAATCTTTTTCCAAAATAAATGTTAATCGATATTGACTAACCAACGAATTCGTTTAAGATTTTATGAGTGGATTAATGATGATGAGCTTGATAGCTTGAAGAAGATCCAAACGGCGGTTTTCAGGGATGCGCAGAACGGAAAATAACGCAGTCTTGCAATTTCATCAATAACTAAAATACTAATGCACTAAATAATAGGAAACTTCGTATGATTGTTAAGAAAGATCTTTTCTACAATATTTGTGAAGGAAATTGCAATATCTTGATCCGTGTTGTTATTATAAAGCCGTAAATGCTATGTATCCGCCCGGTACCCGGAAAAATGCGCTAAAATTCTGTTTCTAAGCACACTCTGAAATCAATATGAACGGTAAAAAGTTTTGTATACCATTACTAAACACAGACACAAACAAGCTTTGATTTGGTGTACTTTATTTTAAAATCGATTGAGCCATCTTTTAGATATTAGTCTTCAAACTTGGGTGGCGGAATTTTGACGCATATATAGATCTCTAATACTTTTAGGGACTGATTTTGAACCCTTAAAAAGGCATTGCAACGCATGCCGGGCACGGCTAGTTCATTACAATGCTGTATTGGTACGGAGACTTCCGCGGTTATTTAACCCTCGTATGGATTCTCTGCGCCTTAGCGGCGCTCGTGGTTTTAAAAATGATTTTAAAATTTTTCATTCCGATGGATCGTTCTGAAACTTTCAGTAGTCTACTTTTTCTGCTTTTTTAGGCTACAAATATCTTTTTGTATGTATAGTGCACATAGTTTTCATTTCATTGGCCTCTAATGAAAAAAGTAACGTCGTTGGATTTACGGCGCCGCTGCGGCGCCGAGAGTTCCCTCATCGCAATGTCGGGTACTGCACTCTCAATACAAATTTAAAAGTTAATATGTTTCGTATGAAATGGTATCTTCTATTTATAATCATAATATTTAAATGTTCAAACTTTATAAACAAAATTTAATTGTTTAACAAAGGGAAAATTCTACTATACCAATTTTGCTACGGCTTTTATCTAATAATCATAATTTTTGCCTGTTTATTATTTTCATTGACAAAACTTCATGTATTTGTAAGAATAATTCTTAGAAACTCATGACTAGCCTAAGGGTGTTTTTTCCATGGCCTCCAGCATTATTTTGTTTGGGATACTTCTCCGCTCCGCGTCCCTCCCCTCGTCCACGTACCTACAGTGGTGATGGTCACCTTTGAGGACAACCCAGGGTTACTATGAATAGAATTATACCAAGCAGTTATCCCAAGAAAATTTACCACAATGTACTTTCAGAATTAATGCAACAATGCCTCTTTACCTTCGTGTGGAAATTTCCCGGTGAATGAGTAGCTGAGGCTCGGGAGACGATTCAGAAGTTTGACAGACCACTGTGAAGAACACATCGCACGGTTGGTGTTATATGTCTTGGCTTGTATACCTCTCATTTGAAAATATTCCTTTGCGGCTACGATAGTCTTCACAAAACTGCTGGCGATAATATTATTTCCCAGAACGTTACTGTTTACCTATGGATTGACATTGACAGTACTTACATGGTGAAAATCTTTTCATGATGAAAAAATACACAGACGAATTACCTCAGTGAAAATTTGTAAATATATTTCTCGTTTCTTTGTATACTCAATTGCACAGAGGTTTTAGTCCTCCAAAGTTTATCAGCGTAAAGGGGTGAGTGAGGAGGAGAAAGGTGGGTAATTCCATGGAGGTTTTTTTGAGGTGAAGGGGTGGAGATACATGGTGGTGGGTCGACTGCCAAGGATCAGGGAATACCGGGATCGTTAGGCCAGGTAAGCGCAGAAAATCCGTATCGTGAAGAAAGGTTGAGAGTGCAAGGAGGCAATTAGACACAATAGGCTGCTCTTTCTTCATCCTTCCATCGCTGCGTGAGGGACAGGAAATCCGCGCCTTATCGCAAAGCGCCCCGGGGTGGCCCTCCCTCCATTCTGAGAAGGTCTAGTTCGGGTGGGTCGTTGGAGGTGAGGAGAAGTTCTTTCAGTTTTTGTGGGGGGAAGAAAGTAGGCGGAGGATGACAAATAAGGAAGCATATTGGGAAGGTACGGATGGTCTCAATGTTTGGGTCAGTGTAATGCTACGGAAAGAAAAGGTGAGGGGGGTCCTCCCAGCATGAGGGTATTTTCGTCACTTGGAACACTAGTTCCTCTTCCATCGGTCCCTCACGCAGCGCCGGACCGAAGAAAAAACACGCCATCGTATTCCATATTTTTTCCATTTCCTGCTCCTCTTCCTAACCACCTACAACCCAAACTTCTTAGAAATAATTATTTTTGCCTTTCCCACCAATCCAGAAGCAAAACCTCATCTGCCGCACTCCCCCGCATCACTTTTACCTGTCCATCTCTATGGAGACATCCTCAGTAAAGGAATGAGCTACGCTATAGGCCTAAAATACCGGCTCTTCTAGCCCACCCTCCAATGCGGCACTGGACTCTTTGACGCGTCGCTAATTGTCCCACATTCCTCATATTTCACAACCCATCTGACTTACATTCTTTTTTTTAGAAATTGCAGGATATAAATTCCCAGAATGTCCTTTACTTTCCTTGATCGTCAGAATATAGCCCTTAAAATCACGACGGTTTCACTCGTCTCTTCTCACTTCAACTACAATTTTTCAATTATTAACTTTTAAGAACTCAGGCTTATGCGCACACTACAAAGATAAAACATGTGGGTGGACGTAGTGAAGCAAAATTATTTTACATGAACCCATCTGGCTTTTATTCGGTCCTCATTTTTAGTATTTGGATATTTAAAAAAATAAAACAATGTGCACTTGATAAAGCGGAGTTTATCCAGCATTGCATATTAGAAAAATTAATTAAAACAACCATTACACACGAAATTAAAACCTTCATTTGAAAATAACCGTCTAAGGGACCAAAAAAAGAGAGTTTTACGACAACAAACGGAAAAGAATGCAGTGTTAAAGATTTTTAGCTATAACTTCTGTAATAATGGGTTAAATCTTGCAAAACACGGTTAAAAATAAATAAAATAGAAGTCACTAGCAATATTAATCAGAAAACATGCTAAGAAAGGCCAAGTTTGGAAGAAAATGACAAAATATTACGCAGTGCCGCTGCGGCGCCGTAAATCCAACGACGTAACTAAATTCGTAAATCCATATGAGGGTTAATGACCGTATTCTCTTCGGGTTTTTGCCGCGTCGATCCATTTTTGGGGGACAACAGTTTCGCCTGCCTTCCAGCTGGCTTCGTCAGGTCCTAAATGAAATGCAGATCGTTTTCTTAACGGTATTAGTCAGGTGCGCGCTCATTGGCCGGATGGGAATTCGAAATCGATTGTTGGAAGAGCCGTTTAAACGTTGAAGCTAGCGGATAGCCGTCTTCTCTATTAAAGTTCCCTGTGTACTTCGCTATTTCGATAGCTTCCCTTATTAGCCGAGGGAAATACTTATTTTCTCTGGCGATGATCTTACACCCGTTAAAATTAATTACATGGCCAGGTTCCGAAAATGCGTGCTCTGCGACTGTGGAAAAGCGAAAATTTTTCTTTTCGGTTGCACTTAGATGTTCTTCCAACCTGCAGTTCAGGGATCTAGATGTTTGCCCGATGTATGATTTTCCACAGCTGCATGTTATTTCGTACACTCCTTCGTAAATATCCGATGGGAGACTATCTTTTTCATTTCGAAGGAGGTCAGAGGTCTTCTTGTCGCTTCGGAATCTGGTCAAGACGTCGTGCTTGTCAAGAACTCTTGCTATTTTTTGCTAAGTCCCGGCTACGTAAGGTAAAATAGCGTAGGCCTTAGCCTTCTGTTTTTCATCCATAGAAGTATGCATGGCAGCGTTACATTTAACTGTTTTCATCGCGTGATATTTTTTGAATCATTTTTCGGCTGTAGCTGTTGTCCCCCAAAAATGGATCGACGCTGCAAAAACCCGATGAGAATACGGTCACAATGCTGTATTGTTTAGCCACTCCCCCGATTGGGTCATCTGTTTCAAAATTGGAAAAAAGTCATTTTCAATGCAAAATCATATCTATCGCGGAGATGGCTATACCCTCGTCAATTCTTGGAAACTTTTTTTTCCATTGTCTCATGAAATATGGACAATGGCGGGAGTAAACGTGGGTTTATTCATAGTGAAGCGATTAATTTAGGTATTGTGACTGCGACAGGTATCCTAGTCCTATTTCCCATCATTTAATTGTGTCTTTTTCCATTCAAGCACTCAATAAATTAAAATTGCTGCTAACAGCGCATGGCAGTGAGTTGTTACGCGGCGCCACACATAAGTTATAACCAAAAGAGAATTGTTAACACCATGGAAATCCAGCTAACAGTTTAAGCAAAACTAAAATAAGGGAAAAATTGCCTCAAGCTACCATTTTCCCCGTCACTCACTAAATTATCCACGACTAAAATTTGATAAAAAACTGTGTGACTCAGGCACTTGTGAGAGATAAACGCACAAAAAATTCACGCATCATACACAATTGACAGATTATATACAGCAACGCTGATTTGTTAGGTGTATACGTCGGCAAATATAGAGCTTTTCTGACGCAATTTCCCCCCAAGGTTCGTAAAAACGAACTCAGTTTCTCTGTGGGGACTGGGTCCGAGGTTCGTAATTTCGAAAATTCTGTGTTTTCGAAACTTCGTAATGTCGAAAAGCACCATGTATTTAGCACAGGCTTTTCGTCGTGACCTACAGTTTTGCTTCGTAAAATCGAAACTTCGTATTTTCGTGTTTCATATTATTGAGTTGCTACTGTATTGCCTTTCCATCTCATGAGCCATCTGTAGGTTCTAGCATGTTACAGAATAAATCAGAATCCAATTGGAATGCAGATAAAATTGAATATGTTGGAGTGAAAGCTTCTGCAGAGATGTCATGGTGGTGAAGATTTCTACTGTGCTGTTCCATATCTCTCGCTGAGAGTCAAAGTTGTATCAACTGTTATTTAGAACTATGTTTACTATATGAGGACATTAATCATTGTGGTATGATTCCTAAAAAATGTTCACCATGAAAATCCAAGATCATTGTGAAAAATATTGTCTTACTAGTCTCTTTTATTGCACATTCATTGCTATAAGTGGAGCTTGAAGCCTTGCACATTTCAGCTGAAAGAGGGTTATAGTTTTTCCTCATATTCATCCTCAGATCCCAGCTTATCATGCGGAGTGGCATTGAGAAGGGCTCCCAGTGGCAAGAAGGGGAACTTGAAGACGAAGGGGGGAAGTGTGAGCAGTAGGAGGGGTGGAGGGGGCACCATCTCTGGGGGTGGTGGCGGCAGCAGCAGTGGGCGCCGGGTCAGCTTTGACCCCCTGGCACTCCTACTCGATGCTTCCCTTGAGGGCGAATTGGAACTGGTGCGCAGGACAGCAACCCAGGTAAAGGATGAAAGGGTAACAATTCTTGGATGTTTTTTCATTTTATGCCTCCTCACTTTCACTAATTTTAAGGTGACTTGAAATGTTTGTACTCGATGCTTCCCTTGAGGGCGAATTGGAACTGGTGCACAGGACAGCAACCCAGGTAAAGGATGAAAGGGTAACAATTCTTGGATGTTTTTTCATTTTATGCCTCCTCACTTTCACTAATTTTAAGGTGACTAGAATTGTTTGTGATGTCTTCAGTTGGATGAATACAAGATATCTTTCCATCTAAGATCTCCTCAGTTTGATGTATGTAAGACATCTTCTCATTTGAGATCATCATCATCATCATCATTTATTTCATTGTTAGCAAAATAAATAATAATAATGATAATTGAGGACCTCAGAAGTCAAGGGGTCTTAGTAACAAAATCGTTGTTTTGAGAAAACTTAAGTCAAAGTTGAAAATGTTTGGTAATAGGGCAATGAGAATTTCACAATTTTGACCATATTAGATGAATGCTCAGTCCTTCAGCTTTTTATCATCAATGGCATTAAATAGGTACAACATCGGGTTTAAGTTTGATATGTATAAAATAATGGAGAATCCGCACTTAGATCCCTTTACCTTTTACTTAATATAGCAAAAATGAAAATGCTCAGAGTTCACAATCAAAATAAGATGCTTTTATTGTCACAAAAAGGAACATATTTTATCAAAATGTTATTTACTAGGTTTACAGAACAATATGAGAGATTAACACTTCAAAACATGCATTAATTTTCGTCATCTGTATCGTAGATGTTGTTTCCGAAATCAGTAGCAACATTGTGACGGGTGCCTCTCGTCGAGCTCATCTGACTAGCCTATACCGACCAGACCACGTGGGCTCACGGATAGCAACCAGTGGAGAAATACCGATAAGGATGAAAGAAAAGAAAAGTAAAACTATTCTCCAGGGTTCTACATAACAATTAATAAAATAAATAAATTTTCTTAATAAGCGGTAACAACCATTGCTAATATTTATTAGTCTTTGACTTACGACACACAACATTCAACAATTTGAGAGTGACATTTTCTCTGCTCGTACTTCCCGGAGTTCAATACACAGGAAAAAAGACACATAAACTGAAGTTCTGGTATCACACGAAACGAAACGGGTAATAATCCATTTTGTCCCCGTTGGGATATTTAATCCAACCAACAAAACACACAAACTCTTACATAAAGAAATGAGGCCCTCCAGGCCTTACGCGAATGTAAATGAATCGGAGACAACAGCCCAAAAAGAAAAGAAAATGCAAAGAATTTAAAATCCCAAATCTGGACACTCCAAAAGACACCATGAATAACCAAATTTAGTACAAGCCTCTAGCCACATACCTTAAACCCTAATCACAACCATACCAGCATTCACACATTGCCACACGATAACGTTCACTTTCTTTGAGCACAGTTTCGGGAGAGATGTTGTTCTCAGGAGATCTTTCTTCCGGGCTTTCCTCTCCTGCAGTTCTCGTCTAGATGGCAGCAGCAACGTCAAATTAGCAGATGACGCTGACTGCGGCGACATGGGAGCACATGTTCTGCTCCTCGGCGGGACTTCAAATCGGGCACGCTGGTGTACTGCGCTTCACTCGTTCGCCTGTCCTTTTCTCCCAAGATGGTCAGCCTTCGGATGCCAAGGCGGGTTCCTTATAGCCAACGGCCAGGGGTGACCATCCCCTCTACCGCGGACCCGTGGTTCACCAATTGGTCCTTAGTGCTCGGAAAGTCTCTCACACATACGCACCAAAACAAAAAAACAAAACACACTTCATAACATTCATGGGCTCGATTTATGTGGCTATAGTAGCTTTTCTCCCCCAATTGTAGGGACAACAGCAAAGAGAGATAATTATGAAATTTCAGTATTATTTGTGGATTGGATATTGCTCTATTTTCATTAATCACACCATTTAAAATCACATTTCCAGAACATCCCCCAAAAATAATAAATTCCATGGTATTACAATACAACAACAGACATACAAAATAAAATTGTACTCAGATTTTACAACCTGTTTACCTCCCTCCTGCTCCTGCCTCTGAATTTCCGGGAGTCATTCTCCATATTTTGTTCAAGGGTTACAACATCATCTTCATTATCCATAGGAGTACCAGAATGTGGTAGTTCACCGGTCTTTGTTTGATGGGATAGGCTTTGATAAAATTGGTGGTATATTGGTGGCACAAACTGCAGAAGCTCCATCAGATCTTCATACTTTTTGTACTTCAGCTTTGGCTTTTCACCCTTCGGTTGAAGGGTGGGATGTTGTGCAGGGAGTTTACCTGTTTGTTGTTTTCTCAATGACAGTTCCTGATAAGGCAGAATACCTTCTGCTGATGCTGTCTTATACAAAACAGTGGTTGGGTTCGCCTTTTCAAAATGCAGTACTTGCATTCCTCATATCCCTGGCACTGTTTCCTTGTAGTGCTGATGTAGTGGTTGAAGATCAATGAAGTCTTCATCCATCATCTTCGTAACTTTAAATTTTCGACTTGCTGCAGCAACTAGATTTACCCAGTCTTCTGGTACATATAAATCACGTTGGTTCTTCTTTTTTTTAAGTTCAATGATCCCAAAGTCTTGATCACATTCGTTGTATGAATGACCAGCAGTTAGGAAGTGGTGATCAACAGTTTAAAATGGAGTGTTCTTAACAATATAACACCAAAATTTTACAATTAGGTGGCTTTTGTTCTGCCCTCCACAGTTGTCACTGAAGGCTGAGATGTGTTTTACAGTAGGAGGAAGACTTAGGATGTACTTCAACAGACAGGGTGCTATCTCCTGGCAACCCCTACTTGCTTGCCCTTCGTGCCACATATACATATGAGCAGTGCCATTGGTTAAGTTGTGAATATTGAGGTTGTATGTCCACAGTTGTCTCAAATAGTATGCTTTTGTATTTGTTACATGTGGTGTCGGCATCATCTTTTGAAGATCAAAGCATATTGCAACTTGGCTGTCATCCTTTAATTCCTTGCATTTTCTTTTAGCTTCTTTTGCTGCCTCTGCCTTCCTTAGATGAACTTCTTTCTCGACTTCAGCTGCATGCTTTTCAACAGGAGTGCCATGTATAATTTTAATTTGCAACCTGTCACAAGTTGTGCAGATATCGGTATGAGGCCTATGGAAGCTTAGATTGAAGTTTGTCTTAAATATATGTCTGTAAAAGCTTTTCTTTTCAGGATTTACATTTAATTCTTCCATACACAATGTTGCATACATTTTATACATTATTGGCACACTTAACTTCGGACTAAGTACTTTCGGTTTGGAGATTTAGCTCTGCTGTCATGACTTGAGTAGATTGGGAATTTTCTTATATGTTCCCTGATTGTTTCAACTCTGATTGCTGGAATTTTATTTGGCGGCTCCTTCTTTCCACGTTTGTCATGTGGTGAAATGCCTGATGGATTTGCTTTCTTCTTAATGATAACATTTCTTATCCTTTTGTTAGATATGTCAAGTGTTTTTAAAAAGAAGGTTTTGCACACTCTAAATCCTCCTAGGTTATAGTTGCATGATACGTCTTTGTAAGTGACAGCTGTGGCTTTCTTTCTCATCACGTGCTGTAACTCTAAGACACCATTTAAGAACGAAGTCTGAAGCTCCCAGCTGCCAAGTTTCCAATAGTCCTTAAATAGTATTTCCCTCTGCTCATGGGGAATATTTTCATTACATTTGAACCCGCATTGGTGATTGTATTCACGTAACTTTTTAGCCTCATGCAGCTTCATATTACGATCAACGTAAGCCTCTCCTGTATTCCTCAATTTTTTTTCTTTTGACATCTCCAGGTTTGCTCTCTTCTTAACCTTTTTTTTCCTGGCTGAGGTTCAGGGGGTGCAGCATTGGCCGGCAAGTCTTCAATTAGACCAGGTCTTTCTTCTTCTTCCGTAATGCCTAAAAATAAGATAAAAAGTTTTTAAATATTTTTTTAATGTTAAAAAAAACACAGAAAACAAAAAAGTTCTGTTACGCAGCTGCATATTAACAGAAGATGGATCTATAGCTTACCTGAAGAAGACTCACTGGTATGGTATTCATCATCAGGATTATAATCCCTGTCTTTATCAGAATCATGATCATCTCCAAACAGAGGTGCATTATTTCTACTACTTATAAAACGCATATCATCATTAATGGTATCTTCATAAATGCTTTCATTATCTTCCTCAGTTATAGCATCTGAAAATCAATTCTTTTGTTATAATTATGCACATACCGCTTTACTTAAATACCTTAACTAGCGGAAGGTATCCGTTGAAATTCAACGGGTGTAAAAAACACGTAGAAAAGTTTTTATTTTTTCTATTAGACATGTTGATGGATATATTTTTAAGTCCAAGGTGTGGAAACACAACAGGAAGTGAGAGTCTTTAATAGGCACCTCGATGATTGAGCGAATGTAAGTTAACTGTCTTAAAGCACTTTTAAACATATATAAATAACTTTTAACGTTTATGATATGGGAATTGATTTAAAAACAGTTTGCAATCGTAATAAGGCAGACGGTTCCACTACGTGTAATACACCTGAGTATTAAACAAAAATAAACAACGCTGTATTTGTTGTAGCAACAGAGGCATTATTATCACAACTAATTGCTGCGCGTAAGTGTTCTTGCACATTAAATTGCGAGTGTAGTCTTTTTAATTCCTTTATGTGTATTGTTTACTACGTAAGTGTTCTCTCATATACATGCAGTGCCCCTATTTGAGCTACTTTGAGAATAGACATTGAAGAGTATACTTGTTGTAAATTTGCATTGTGGGGGGGACCTTCAGGTTCCTTAGGGTAGTTACAACAAATTTGATAGTATAAAAACCTTCTCCTTGAAAAAATACATAATATGTGCCAACTTTCATGGTGATCGGTGAAAGGGTGTCGAAGTCTATTAACTTCAGACAGACAGACACACATACAGACATCCATTTTATATAGATATATAGATAATATACATATATTACATACTTACATAACAAATAGATTGTCAACCCAATATAAGTAGGTAAGTAAACAAGCAAGTACAAAAAACTTAATGTTTTATTTACAAACTTACCAGAAATTTGTAGGTTAGATTGAACTTCTTCCTCGTTCCCGTTCATTTTTCACAAATGATGTATTTACTTTAAGCAAATCATTAACTTTTATAGACCACTAAAATACAACTAAGCACAGAATTAAGTTAACCTCTCTTGTCAACTAATCTTAAATCAAGAATGGGATGAAAAGCTTCTTCATTGACACTGCAAACTGGCTGCCTCCTCCAATAGAATCAATTGCAGTGGTTGGTGGTAAAGGGGTCCTAGTGACATTGGACCCCTTGTGCTCCAATGTTGAACTACTACCTACTAAGTAGTTAAGAGGCATTACCCTAGATAGTAGCACCTGTCAAGAAAATCACTTGGATCCCTTTACCACCTAAAAGATTTATATTTTCACATCCCATTCCTGTACATAACTTATTTTTTTCCAAAATGTCACTTAGACCCCTTGACTTCTGGGGTCCACAATTTATGTTTTCCCAATCGATGAATACAAAGTATGGTACAGAATATCATACATTATGTAATTTTTTAGAGTTTGTCAAAAAATACAGTTACTTAACACTTACTTGCCAAAAAAGATAAAATTTTACCAACATATACATTGAAGTACACTATATAAAATAAAAAATTACACAGAATTGATGTAGTTATTCATACTGTAAAAACATTTTTCATTTAAGTACATAAACAATTTCTTCTAAAAAAATAGAGAGTGATTTCTCATTTTGTAAATTTATGGGAAGGTTATTGTGTATACATTTTGATGCATTGAGAGTGAGGTCCTGTGGACATCATTGTCATGTTAGCAGATACTTATATAGCAGATAATTAAGACCAAGGGGACTGTTAATATGGAAAGGCTTTTGAAGAGTGGTCTACAGTGGGCTTTGTAAGGTTTATTGTATACTCCTGTCCAAAAAAAACTTACCACCTCAGAGCCAAAAAATTTCTAAGCTCTGAGTTGACATTGATGTGACAACGCCAAACCATGCCTCCTTGCGCGGGAAAGCAATAAACTCTCGGGACGGAAAAGAAGCCTTCTTCTGAACGTACTTGACGAGAGGGAACAGCCCTTAGCGAAAATTTTTGACCTGCAAGGGATTATTTTTTGGTTGGGTCTATTGTGTCAGTCTTATCCCATTGGTGTCGGGGTGGGGAGGCATGGAGAGAAAGGTCGGTCGGAAGACGAAGTCGCAAAATCTTCCTTGCTTTCGGAAGCTACTGGAATGAAAGACAGAGCTCAGAGATCCATTTCATGTCTTCATTGCCGCACAGGATACCTTCGCTGTAATTGATGGGTCTTCCTCGTATTAGGCCGCAGAAAGTCTATTACCGTCGCAATAAGAGGTTCGTCCTGTCAAATTGAATGTAGAAATCATTTTTTACACTTCCATTTCTGATAACAATAAGTCTTTGTCTAACACACGATAGAGGTTCCATTATCTAGGCATTAATCGCTGATTGTTATAGCTCGGAGGGTTTGAATCGTGTTGAATTGGATGCATAATCATTCAATTACACTTGAAGAGTTTTGAATTGAGTTTAATACTTTATATGACACATTGTTGACATCTGAAATGATAAAAACATGTTAACCACAGAGTGTGGCCCTCAAGGATTTCATTTGACAGTATTTCTTTGTCGTACTGGACAAAATTTTTCCAAATTAGAATAAAGTAGCTTAAAATAGATAAAATTATTAATTCACATTAATTTATTTATCATTCAAGTTCTAATCAGCAAATGAATTTGTCTTGCCGAGACCCCTGAATTGCTACACGTCTGCTTATACGCTTTGAGCAGGGAATTGAGAGGATATTTGTTGTATCCTCCAAGTCATGTTCAGTATTTTATCCCCCCTCACTGACTCGGGTACCCTCTGCTGATTAAACAGAATGAACATGCACGACCACCGGTGGTGGAAAGCCCGATCTGGTTATAATCGCATATTCACCAACTTAACCGTGTTAACTGTAAACACACCAATATGAAAGAAAGCCTCTTTGCCACCTTCCCTTGTCTTACCAACGAGGCCTGCACAAGAATTGCTAGGGGAGGAGGCAGGGACATAGTTTTTAGATTGGAGGGGGGGAGAAGGAGAGATCTAGTGGTTGTTCAGGCTCTTTCACCCAAGGTTCGTGACGGCAAGGGTTCCCTCAGGGGACTGAGGTTAGGGGTTCTCAGTATTGCCTCTGGCGTACCGAAGTGGGATTCTTAGAGAAGCAGAGATGAGGAAGTATGCTACAGACCCCAATAATAGTCTTCAACGTTCATCATTACCATCTGCATCGCGTAGAGCCTTTGAAACGTTGGGGCCAAGTAACTTTTACAATTGTGTCTCCTAAAAACTCAAGCAGCATTGCATAAACGAACCGTGACAGTTTTATTCATTTGAAAATTTGGACTGGATAAGGATTACGCCAATGCTTAACTTGTAGGAATCCTCAGCGGAAAGGTTTTCCACCTTTCCACTGAGGTCCTGTCAGAGATGTCAGCCTAATCAACGTTATCCATATTCAGAGCGCTTTTAGTGGTGTGACGGAGGTGTTTCAGATATCAAAATAAAATGCAATACATATTACATCAGCTCATAAATACTTTTAACATTTAAGAATACAATGATAAAATTATCACAGAAAGATATACGATGGTAGAGACCAAAGATAGGCAACATGGTGTTAGAGAAAGCAGTATTCTATCACCTTGAATTGACGTATCCTCTCAGCGCCTTCAAGCTGTTGCGAATGAGGCATCTTGACATTGTCGAACATAGCAGATCTGCCCTCTTTCTCCGTCACTAATAAGGAAACAGAAGTCCAAATAAACCTGAATGATTGGAAACAGCTAAAATACAACACTTCTCCGACATCCCCTCTCCCAGCTGAGAAAGAAACCACAGCCCTGTTTAGGTCACTTTCAGATGAGTGGAGACATTCCACAATCCAGGGTTGTGGGAAGGGCTATCTTTTGTGCGGAATTTTTATTGCTCTCCCAGAAATATATATATATGTGGTCGACAGGATGTTGCCTCAACACAATTGATTTTGGATAATGGAGTGGAGGCTGAACTCAACAATTGACTGAACTGAAGATATGTAGTATCTACGGCACTTCGTAGGCAAATAAGGGAAATCGAGTTATTTTCAACTGTAAGGATTTAGTGTAAAGGCTATGTGTTTGGTTGATTTCAAAGATTTTCATGAGAAATAAAATGGAGACATCGTAACATCATTACAAACAAAGTTAAGCAACATGAAAACGATATCAATTGAATCTTATGTAAATAAAACTGTAATTATTGAGGTATGTCTAGCCAATCATTTCAATTTGGAAATATTTCCCTTTTAATATTACTTTGAATATGAATTTTCTGTTTCGATAAGAAGCTGAAGTATAGTTGGTTTCCTTTGCCATACCCTTTTTATAAAGATTACGAAAGGAATGTTACCAATATTTAAAGCTGACCGCCAACTATACCAACGTCGGCAGCTATTTCATTTTTACTCAAAATCATCTAGACAATATCAATGTCATTGAATTTAGGGAGGATGTCCATAGAGTAATGAAGTTCTTCTGGAGGCATTGTAGAATTCTGTAAGATGAATTAAATCGGTGAATTTGGGAGCAGGGAAAATTTACGAATGTATTTACCCTGCCTTAATCACATCTTCCTAGAATGGCCTTGGCAGAAAACGTGTGATGTGAACTCCAGTGGCCAATGCTCTGTTTTACATATCTGATGTAAACAACATACCCAAACCAACGACTGATAAGTTAAGGAGTTAATATTTGAAAACTGTCCTGGGAAATCATTTTGATCGAGTCCCTACCTCTCTAGGCAAGTTTTTTTTAAATTTTGAAGTAGAAGGTTGCAGTGTAACATATGCCGATGAGACAAAGTTGGACCAAGTGTTAACATTGTGTGGTGAAAAAATGTCTCTGTCCGGCAAGCAGCATATTTAATCCCAAGTAATTTCTATTGGGAAACAAATATTGAGTGAATCCTGAATTCGTTAGTTGAGTGGATGGAAGTTGGTTTAAAAGCATTCTAACAGTAGAATTATTGGGTGCAGAGTTATTTTGATCCAACTTTGAAGTAAATAATGTTTCTAAGAGGGAGCTATTAAGCTATTTGTGGGAAAAATATCATGTTAAAATTCAAAGGCGCATAGTCCCAATGTTCCAAATGCAGCGAAGGAAACAGTTATGATACCGGTTAGGATAAAAAATTTATTTTTACGCAAAAGTCGAATCGTAGTCCAGGAAATTGATTTTTCTCTTTGAGAATACAGTCAATTCGGGTAGTTAATGTCATATTCAGATTCCATTTACGCGTGTAACTGTGTGGCATGCAAGTTTAAATAAACACCTAAGTGAACTTCGTGACCTCCATTACACACGACGAAGATGAAGATTGGGCTTTCCACTTCTTCTAGCTGTCGTCGTCAACGAGAGGTCTCTTGGAGCGATCGAAACGGGCTATCCCCCTTTCATTCTCGCTCACACATTTAGCGAACAGAAGCCTGGGCTCTCCTTCCACCATTGAGAATTTCCTCTCACAGGTCAAAATTTTCCCTATGAGCATATTCTTCCTCATCCTCCCTCTCCAACTGTAGGGAGGAAGGTCTTCCCATTCCATTTGCTTATTGCCTTCCCGTGCAGGGGGCGTGGTTCGACCGTGTTGTCACATCGATGTCAACTCGGGACTAAGATATTTTTCGGCTCTGAGGTGGTACTTTTTTTGGCCGGGAGTATACATGGCCCTAAGCAATTTCTTTTAAATAATAAATATTTTGGTTAAGGACCCACTTCCCCAGATTGTGATACCATTTGATACATGGGAATAAAATATACCATAGTGTAGAGTTTTAAAACATCCATACTAACAGTATGCTTCATAATTTAAAAGAGGATTCTACACCAAATTTAGTTTTTTACTGAGATGTGTGATGTGCAGGTCCCATTTCAGGTATTTATCAAAGCATACTCCCAAAGATTTATATTATTTATAGTAATGAATAACATTTCAGTTAGAGTAGCAACTCGATAATATGAAGTTGGCTGGACCGAAAAATCGGCACTTTGTATTTTCGAACCTTTTTAATAAATCGAAATGATGAAATAAATCGCAGGCTGAAACCTAACTCCTTTCTGTGCTAAAATCCTAATAGCAACAATAAGTTTTCGCAGAGTAGCATTTCTGTAGTTAGATCCTTCTAAATGTTGTTTGATTTTGAAATAGAGCACATCAGGATCCAATTCATGCCCATGTTGTGTCATATCCGCATATTAAAATGCAAAGGACTCAATGTTACTCATGCCATCACAATGAAATCTTAGTCGATAGTTCACAAGCTATCAATTTTGAGAACACAACTAATTTCATCACATTCTGTTATAAAGCAACTAAAACTTAAGTGGACAAAAATGTCTGGCAGACACTCAAGAAAGAGTACATAAGTAAAATTAACAGTGCTAAACTGATATCGAATCTTAATTTAGTTATGCTGACAACCAGACCAAAGCAGCCTGGCAAGTTATTAACAAGGAAATTGGGCAGTCAGACTTAGTATCTCAACTACCATTTAAGCCCGATAATCTAAAGCAATTTTTTATTGAGTCTATCAATGAGCTGATCTCATAAATTGCCAGTTCTCCAGCAACTGCCTCCCAGTTTTTTAATGACCTGTGTTTTACTGCTTCACCCTTCAAATGGAAATTGGAAATGGATAACATCCGAGGATATCAGAAAGGTTATTAAAAACTTTAAAAAGTCCAATTGTGAAGATATTTATGGCTTATCAAGCAAACTACTCAATGATATTAGCACTATTATTGATGAACCCCTATCTATTATATTCAATTCCTGTTTCCAATCAGGTATTTTCCCCAAGGCTCTAAAAATCTCTAGAACGACCCCAATCCATAAGCAGGGCTACAAAAGTTTACCATCTAGTTACAGGCCAACTTCAATTATTCCAATTTTTGTTAAATCACAGGAAATTATTATTAAATCCCAACTAAATGAGCACTTTGATAACAACAATATTTTCTCGAAATCGCAGTTTGGTTTCCGCAAGGGTTTCTCCACTTTCTTAGCAGTCCGGCATGTTGTTGATATCATTCTGAACGCTTTTGAGGAAAAATCTTCAGTTGCCTTAACTGCATGTGATCTCAGTAAAGCATTTGATTGTGTCTCTCATCCAATCCTAATCCAGAAGTTGCATCACTATGGTATCAGAAACGTAGAATTAAAGCTCCTTGAATCTTATCTGTCGGTTCGTTTTCAATGTGTGTGCATTAACAAGAATCGATCCTCACCTCTTAAACTTGAACATGGTGTCCCTCAAGGTTCTGTCCTCGGTCCCTTGTTGTTTTTAATCATGGTTAATGATCTCCCTAAGAATGTCCCATGCATGTCTTTACTATATGCCAATGACACTACTTTTGTTCAAAATGTAAAAGACTTGTCGAATACAAACAGTATTTCAAATTCTGTATTTTTGGTAGCTCAAAATTGTTTTCTGCAAATGGGCTTGCTTTAAACAATGATAAAACTCAAATAGCATTATTTTCACTTAGCCCACAAATAAGCCACAATCAAAGTCTCAGATTACTTGGCTTTGAACTTGACTGCAAACTAAAATGGGATTCTCATATATTTTCTACCATTGCCAAGCTATCCAAAGTAACTTATATGCTGTGGAAACTGAAACTCCAACTACCATTAGACTACCAGCAGCAAATTTATTTTGCCCTTTTCCATTGTCATCTGACATATGGCATAGAATTATGGGGTCATGGTCCCAACTCAAAGGGTGTTTTCAAGATGCAAAAAAGGGCAATGAGAATTATTGCAGGTTCGCACTCAATGGACCATTGTAAACCTCTTTTTATAAAACTGGGTATTATGACCCTCTATGGTCATTATATTTATAAAGGTGTATGTGAAGTGAAAGAAAACCTGAGCTCATTAGAGACAGGAGCCAGTTATCATCACCACTTCACAAGAAAAAGGGGCAATTTAGTGGTGCCTCACTTTAGACTATCCAAAAGTGCCGCTTGTTTTAATGTACTTAAACTTAGATTTTTAATATACTGCCCCGAGAGGCTAGGTTTGTCAGCCTGTCTAGGTTAAAATTGACCTTTAAGCGTTGGCTTTTGTGCAAAGCTTTCTATTCATTGCAGGAATTTGAGGAGTGTGATACTTCAGACCTCAAATTTTAATTCCTGATTTCCTTTATATATTTTTTCATTTGTGTTCTTACTTTTTATACCTCTTGACAGTGACTATTGCATTGTATTGCTTAATGTTAAATAAAAATTATTATTATTATTTTTTTTTACTTCTGTAACTTTCCCCTCCAAGCCCCCGGCTAACATCGGGTTTCGTTGCCGTCATAATGGCCGAGAACTCGAGAGGGGGGGTGCAGAGTTCGTAGCCGCTTCCGATTAACCCATCGGATCAGTGGCTACGCTGCGTTCGGGTCGTGCGCACGGAGCAGACAGAGCGACCCCAAGAGGACGGCCTTCTGCATGCGGGCTGCAAGTGATTCCGCCTGTGCCACGCAAGCAGGAATACACTTGATGCTCTGTATCAGCGAGCCCTTGATTCCACCGAGCGCACCTATGACTAGGACTACTAGTTTTACAGAGTGTCCCGGGTACATCTGCCGAAGTTCGAACAGCAGGTCTTGATATTTCGTCCGTTTTTCCGCCTCTTTCGCATCCAAGTTCGTATCGGCCGGAGCCGAAAACTCGATTACGAACATGGATCGAAATTGGCGGTCGAGGAGAACGATGTCAGGCTTGTTCGCCTCCAACTGCCTGGTGGTGGGGAATGAGTAATTCCACCAGATTTTTATTTTGTCGTTCTCCACGACGGACTCAATATCTCCAGGGGCATAGGGCAGCACATAAACTTCGTCGATGCCGTAATGATGTCGAAGGTGGAAATACAACACTCGCAGAGCTGCATTGTGCCTAGTTAAATACGCTGATTGCGCGTAATAACTGCAGCCGGAGAGGTGACTCAAAGTCTCCGGCTTGGCTCGGCACGCTCTGCATCTCGTGTCCATCACCTCCGCCTTGAATATCATTCGGCGGTACACGAGAGTGTTGATGACACCATCCTGGCACGCGAGAACAAAACCCTCTGTTTCGGACCTGAGACCCGCGGAACGAAGGAAGGCAAACGTCAGCTCCTTCGATAGCCCATGTTTTTCCATGTTTCGGTAGAAACCTCCATGCATGGGCTTATCGGTGTGCGTCTTGAGCAAGGTCTTCTGCTCAGCCTTTTTGACCGCGAGCTTTAAGACGTCTGCCCTCAGTGACACGGTTGACGTGCCACTGTCGTTACCGTCGGATGACAGGTCAAAGTCCAGACCGATTTCGTCCGCTGCCCTCTTCGCTGCCTGGAAGAGGAACGCCCCCACCCCGGCACCTTCGTGCTCCCTCACGAGAGTGAGCAGGGGGTCTGTGCTGTTGAACACACGGCAAACTGTACCCAAGACAACTCTGTTATGTAGACACTCCAGGCTCAACAGGCCTCTACCGCCTACACTGCGAGGGAGATACAATCTGGCGACAGAAGATTTCGGATGAAGACTTCTATAGATGGTCAGCATCTTCCTCGTTCCACGGTCGAGGTTTTTCAACTCATTGACATTCCATTTCATGCATCCGAAGGTGTACAGCAGTGTCGGAACCGCGAACATGTTCGTGGCAAGAACCTTGTTGTTGCTAGACAGCTCAGAACTCCAAATTTTTCTGAGAGTCTGTCTGTGCTTGGCGGTGAGTCTTTCCTTCACTGCTGCTACCTCCTGCATTCGACGCTGGGGACGCCGAGGTTTTCGTAACAATCGACATCTTGCAGATGATGAACGACGTTCCAGTCAACGAGTTGCGAGTCTTCCTTGTCCTCCGATATTCTTCCTTTCGCCAGGTGGATGGATGCACACTTGTCCAATCCGAATTCCATCCCTATAGCCTCACTGTATTGATGTACGGTGTCCAGTGCAACATCCAGGTCTTTGGTGTTGGAAGCGTAGAGTTTAAGGTAATCCATGTAAAATAAATGTGCCATGCAAACCTTGTGCTTCCTGTCACCAGGAACGCCGCACATGTATCCTCGGCCTCGTCTCAGCTTGAAGGAGAGGGGGAGGAGGGAAATACAGAACAGGAGGGGGCTCAAGCTGTCGCCTTGAAAAACGCCACGGTGGTATGTTACCAATTCAGTGGAGACGGTCCGCTTGTCCGATGTCAAGACGAAGAGCGTTCTCCAGAGTGGTAACAGGCGTTGGATGCAGGACACAACCTCTGGGTGGACTTTCATGAACTTCTGCAGGGCGATAGGAAGCTCATGCGAAGTGGTTTCGAAAGCCTTGCGATAGTCCACCCAGGCCATTGATAGGTTTCACTTATGTCGGGCGGCATCCTGACATTTGCACCAGTCAATGAGCAGGTTGTCCTTGCATCCCGCGATTCCTCGTTTGCACCCCCTTTGCCTGTACACCTCCTCCCACACAGGCTGGATCTGCCGGAGGATAAGTTCGCTCAAGATCATGGTGAACGCCTTGTATACAGTGTTTAGACAGGTTATAAGGTGATAGTTCTTCAGATTGAACAAGTCTCCTTTTTTCAGAATGAGAACCGTGTGTCCCTCAATCAGCCAAGGTGGAAATGGTTCTCTACCTGTGATGAGGGATGTGAAGATTCTGGCCAGATCTTTGTGGGTAGAAGTGAACTTCTTCCACCAGAAGCTATTCACGGCATCCATACCTGGAGCCGCTAAATTCTTCTTGCCAGAAAAGGCGTGCTTCAGGTGACTTTCCGTGACTGAAAGGGGTCCATCCACATTGTGTAGGTGGCGTAGCCACTTCCGAAACCCATCGGAATTATTATTATTATTATTCATCTCGTGAAAATCAGGGATAGCAGTGATGATGTATCAAATGTAATGTATCAGGGGCTGGTTACTCAACGAATTCACTGTTGTAATTCGTCGATGAAAGTTGGTTCCAGTGAAATTGCATGGAGTTACCTCAACACTGTCTTGGAATTAAGTTGAAGAGAAGGCTTCCATGAGGATTTTATTGTAAAGATTTCAGTTTTCTGGTTTACTTATGCAAAGAACCTCATAGGACAATATTTCGTGGACAACGGTTTCTTCAGGTTGAAGTGTCTTAGCGGTTTATCACAGGTCTTATTATCTAATATGTAAAAATGTTTGTTTGCTTATCTTCTATGCTTTCCAATACCATTCATCAGGTTGCGATGAAACTTTGGTGAGTTGTGTGCACAGGCTCGTGATGGTTTCTAAATTAGTAGATCCATTGTACACAGGTAAAGCATAAGTCGCTTCAACAAATGAGTTTTGGCACGCGAGCTTCTCAAACAAGCAAGCAATGAAGCAGATCGTTTATGAGCTGCTCAACCATGTCAATCAGAATCATATCAGTGAGACGTTATTTGTGTGATAAAGTACATAATTTATTTGTACGTGAAATAAGATTTGGTGCAGCGGTCTCTTTGTTTGCATTTATTTAACATTTGGCTCGATTTTTGTGTGCGCATCGCTATTTCCTATAATTGGATTTTCAAGCTTTTAAATCTTGAATTTTTGCACTACTTCAACAATAGAATATTTTATTTACTTGGAAACCGCAGCATAGGCATGGAAATGAGTCTCATGCCACCATTAGGCACCAATGATGCATCCGAGCGTGTAGCTGATGAGATTTTGAATTCCTTCGGGGATATAAACTCAGAGGTGGAACGCTTCCCGAGGGCATCTAGTGTTGATATGCAGCTCTCCATTTGTAGTGTTGTTCTCCGGACCGACCGCAGTCACCATGTTTGGAGCAGAATCGACTGCCTGAACAGGAGGCTGTGTGAATTCTGTGTAGGCATAGGAGCAGATTCTTAAATCTTCGACCGGTGCTTTCTCAACCATTCTGGGGTGCATTTCGAACCAACGGGCGTTAAATCACGATCATCAATTTTTATGATGTTTTCCTAAAAATCTAACACTACTTGACTTCTAGTCAACTAGTCAATACCTAAAGTAATAGGTTAAATTAAGTTTTTGACCCCTAATAATGGCACTTCAAATTCGTTTTCGCCGATAGTAAGCGTCATCAATACTTGTTTCGTTATGGCGGGGGATTTCCTTCCATTGGCACATATCAAATAATATTTATTTAAGGGTATTGTGGGAATTTCTTTGCACTGACATTTTATCAACAGATACAATTCCTCATCGACAGTGGAAATCTGACTACCAGAATCAAGAAGCGCATATGAAGGTACCTTGTGACAAAGTAATTTTATCTCCGGAACAGTTCTCCTCATTAGAATCTTCTCCCTGTCTACATCGTCATCCAATAAATCAACCAGCGGGTCACCGTCTACAACGTAAGCGGCAATCATCCCAGTTACTCCTATAATTCTGTTGGAAAGGCAGGAGTCACTCCTCTCCAACATTTCTAGTTTAAATTCCCATTCTGCGAGGTAGGTACCTCCATGGAGGATTAGACCTGTGCGGAACAGCTGTTATGCCTGGAAGTGGGTGGGTTTTCATTGACTCTTATCTCGCACCTTGTCTGTCCAGTGGATATGGGTGGAGGAGGTTCATGATAAGGACCTAAATTCAAATAAGGCGAATTTCCGTTGCATGGATGAACGGATGCATAGTACGTCCCATTCCACCGCTACGTATTACTTGTTATCTCGGTCTCATTTACTGGCCGATTGTGCGGAATATTGCCTTCATTTATCTCGTCGTAGTATCCCAAAAGTTCTATTAATTTGTCTACCGTTAAAGTTCCAGCACTTGGCAGCATTAATTGCTTAGATGGCAAAAATTATCGAATTAATATCAAAAGAAGTTCCTCGTCTGTAATAGGTGGTTCACATATCCTACCTGCCGCGATCTTCTCTATTGCATAATTTTGCATCCTATCGTTTTGTGAACGCGGATATGCCCCAGTCATGACCTTTGCTCTATGTTCGTATTTTGCCATGTCATTCCAAAAATGGGTCAAAAATTTATCTTTTAACGCAATAAAGTCATCAAGAAACGGAAAGGATTTCACCCACATCTTAGCATATCCTTCCAACGTGGTTAAGAATACGTGTGATTGAACCTGTACGGAGACCCCCGACTAACAAGAAATAGTTTTCCACTTCCCTCATAAACCGTACCGGATTATTTAACTGATTGTCCCTGAATTTGGGATTTATAATTCCTTCTATGTGAGCCCTACTTATCGGCACAGTCACTTGTCCCATACTAATTTCCTGCATTTTTCTTTCTATTCGCTGGATACGACTCCTGGTCATCTAATGTTCTCTTTGAGACTGCGGGTTGTTGATCCATATAGCAGGCTGGAACTTCCGTACTCCCCGTAAATTCTCACGGACAGCCTAATATCATGTTAAGAAACTGCTTGCCCATCGCAGTGGTTCCATGTCGGCCCCAACTTCGTCTTGGTGATTCTCTGGATGAAGCTCTTATTAGGAGCAGACTTGACTTCCGCGCTCGTTCTCCTTGACACTCACACCTCAAATTTCTCCTTTCTCTCTCCCTCTGAGTCTTCGAGCCTCCCCCCACACACCTTCTGCACCCCATTATATAGCCCACCAAAAAACATTCGACACAAGTAATCCACTCAGGATCACACCCTCTACATGGGACTGAAGCAACTACTTGGCCTCCGAGCACGACATACAAACATTCATAATACTAATCACCATAATTCATTACATTATTTGTTATGAAATTTATTTCGTTACAATATATTACACACAAATTCAAGAACCTCGTTGGTATAACCACGAAGTAAGGCAAGAGCTCAGGAGACAAAGGCAATTACACAATCTATTTAAATATTATATTAACTTAAGTAACAAAACAATGGAACTTGCGGCAAGAGAAATTTATTTTGTCCAATGCTCAAAAATGAAGAAAATTATGCACACTAGTTTACGAAACTTGAAGAAAAAAATCCTAGGTGAATTACTAAATAAAAACCCCAAGTTATTCTGGTCTTATGCGAGAGAGCTCCAGGGTGAATCTTTGACAGTAGTCTTTATTGGATTTAAACAGCAAAATGGTAAGCAACAAAAAAACCAACAGCATCGATAAAGCCAACTTATTTAACCACTACTTCGAAAGTGTATTCACTAAGGATGACACAATTCACAATTTAGACATTCCTGACTTGAACGAGCCGATGACTGACATAACAATTCAATGTGATGGAATAATTAAACAACTGCATTCGATTACAAGTAACAAGTCCCCAGGTCCAGAGGGAATACCTGCACGCCTGCTGAAGGAGTTAACGCCACAGATTGCACCATTCTTAGAAATTATACTTAACAAATCATTATTTGAAGGCAAGGTGCCCCAAGACTGGAAAACAGCCAATGTCACTCTGATATTCAAAACAGGAAATAAAAGTGACCCAGGAAATTACCAGCCTATATCACTAACATCACTTTTATGAAAGATCCTCGAACACATTGTTGTTATTATTATGACATTCCTGGATAATTATAACTTCTTACATGGAAGTCAGCATGGCATCCGTAAGGGCTGGTCCTGCGAAACACAGCTTGCGCTCTTCCTTCACGATATCCTAAAATCAGGTGAATCGAAAAAGCAAATCGACACAGTATTCCTTGATTTCAAGAAGGCATTGGACAAGGTTCCTCTCAAAAAACTCATATATAAATTGCAATCATGCAGAGTTTATAGAAAAATAGTGAATCGGATAAGTGACTTTCTCAGTGATCGAAAACAAAAAAAAGTTATTGATGGTTTTAGCTCTGATATCATCGAAGTCACATCCGGTGTTCCTCAAGGAAGTGTGATCGGCCCTCTTTTATTCATTATTAATATTAATGACCTAAGCTCCCGAGTTAGCAGTAAATTAAGATTATTTGCAGACGATACTGTTATCTACCGTGAAATGAGCGGAGACATGGACTTTGAAGCTTTGTCATCGGACCTTAACAGTATTCATTCGTGGTGTCAGGAGTGGGGGTTAGAATTAAATATCAGCAAATGCACCACAGTTCACTTCCTGTGAAAGTCATGACTAAAATGCCATACCTATACTGTGGGTGGAGTAAACATAAAATCTTCAGAGACAGTAAAATATCTTGGAATAACTTTAACAACTGATATATCGTGGGGATTACACATACAGAACACATGTAGCACAGCATTAAAGAAACTAGGTTGTGCTAAATGTATAATAGTAAGGTCCTCAGATGAAAAAGTCAAAGAGAGATACTACTTCGCTCTGGTTAGGCCACACCTTGAATTCGCCACAAGCATTTGGGACCATGGATAAATAGATTTGACAAAAAAATTTATAAAATACAAAGGAAAGCAATGTGCTTCATTAATAACTGCTGCGAGCGTACATGTAGTGTCTCACAACCCCTCTGCCCAACAAACCCTCTAGAGGGATTAACGTGGGAGCCCCTAGATACTCGGAGGCTACACGCTAGGCTTAGTTTGCTTGTTAAATTCAGAACTAATATTTTTCAGAGCGACATAGAGAATATTATCATGACTCCCCACTACATCTCTAGGTCTGACAGATGCGATAAAATATGAGAGATACTCTGTCGAACAGATAGGTGCAAAAACTAGTTCTTTCCCCGAACAATAAGCAACCATAATAAAAGTTGAGCTCCACTAAATACACTTCTATAATTCATGTCACCATTTCATCTCCAGAAAACATACACCTTACACGGCTGGTTGGGTCATCTGTTTCAAAATTTGAATTAATCCATTTTAAATGCAAAATTATATCAATTGCGGGATTGGCTATAACCTTGTAAATTCTTGGAAACTTTTTTTTTCTATTGTCTCATGAATTGTGGACAATGGCAGGAGAAAATATGAGTTTATTCATGGTGAAGCCATCGATTTAGGTATAATAACTGGGACATGTATCCCAGCCCTCTTTCCCACCATTTAATCATGTCATTTTCCGTTTGAGCCCTCAATAAATTAAAATAGCCCATGGGAGTGAGTTGGTATGCAGCACCATCAAAGAGTTATAACCAAAAGAGAATTTTTTACATCATGGAAATGCAGCTAACAGTTAAAGCAAAAATAAAATAAGGGAAAAATTGCCTCAAGCTACCATTTTCCCCATCACTGGAGAACTAAATTATCCACGACCAAAACTTGATAAATGTGAGACTCAGGCACTTGGGAGAGATAAATGCACTAAAATTCATGCATTATACACAATTGATAGATTATATTCGACAACACTGATCTGTTAGATGTGTACATTGGCAAATAGATAGCTTTTCTGATGTGATTTACCTCCAAGGTTTGTAAAGACGAACTGAGTTTCTCTGTGGGGACTGGGTCAAAGGTTCATAATTTTGAAAATTTTGTATTTTCGAAACTTTGTATTTTTGAATAGTGGCATGTATTTAGCATAGGCGTTTCGTCGGGACCAACAGTTTTGCTTCGTAAAATTGAAACTTCCTATTTTTGTGCTTCGTATTAACGAGTTGCTACTGTATTTGTCATAGGATGAAAAGTACTTTAACAAATTGACAGGTTTTTGCAGAGAATATCATTGCCTGAGTTTTAGTTTCATTAAGGATAGGACTATTCCCATAGCACCACATGCCCATTTCTTGAATTATGAATTCACCCAATGTAATCATGTCTTGAAAAGACTTCTGATACAACACTATGCTCACATCATCTGCAAGCAAGACACAATTACTGTGAGGATTTAGCTGTAATTTACTAGGTACATCATTTATATAAATGAGATAGAGGATAGGACCCAACTCTGATGCTTGAGGAACACCTTTATCGACACTTATAATAATAATAATAGTTTTTATTTGCCCAAAGACCAAGGTGCATCTGTCCAATGATATAAGGCACGTCAATCATAGACATAAGTTACTTTAACAATACATATTAAATCAGTAAAAACAAATATCACAAATAATTAACATCCAATATACAAAAAAAAAACACATTGTAAACATTTCATCAAGTCCTTCGTTACTCACATAAATATTCCTCCAAAGAAAATAGGACCCTTGTAGCAGTAACCTTTTTAATTGTATTTTAAAGGTATTATAATTTTTAATATTTTTTATTTCAGCAGGAAGTTTGTTGTACAATCGTATCCCCATTTCCCTGGGGCCAGATTTGTTGATGTTTGGTCTTATATTTGTGTAGTGTATATCATGTTTGCACCTCGTGTGATGGGAATGATGGTCACTATTAAGGAGAAAGCTACCAATATTCACTTTGATGTTCAACACTGCGATCATTATGTAAATGCAAGGAAGTGGTAGAAGGCTCAGCTCCTTAAATAAGGGTCTGCAAGAATGTCTGTATGGTTTTTGGGCTATGATTCTGACAGCCTTTTTTTAAAGTCTGAAAATGTGCAATGAGTTAAGATGAGAGGAACCCCAAAAAATTATGCTGTTTAGGATATGGGAATAAAATTCCCCATAGTACAGACTAAGGAGTGTGTCCTTTCTAACCGTACTACTAAGTTGTCTGAGTAAGTAACATGTGGAACTTAGTTTATGACTTAGTATATCAGTATGTTGGGTCCAAGAAAAATTTGAACTCAAACATACGCCCAGGAACTGAAGAGAAGACACTTGCTCAATTGATTTATGATTGCTCTTAATAAGAAGCTTGATGTGAGATTTTTAGTGGTGGAGAAATGAATCAATTTGCTTTCAGCGTTTATAATTAAATGGTTTACATTGGCCCACGTACCAAGTATGTCTGTAACTTGCGTAGCTTTTTCAATTAGGCAGCTACGTGAAGGAGAGGAGATGATCACATTTGTGTCATCTGCATAGAGGATTGGTGTAATGTTGTTTGTGTAGGATAAAGTTGCAGGTAAATCATTGATATATATCAAGAATAGAAAAGGTCCAAGAATAGACACCTACTGAGGATAAACAGGTATTAGAGGTGTGTTTAATGCCATCAATTAAAAGGTTTACTGTCTGAGATCGGTTGTGAAGGTCAGATGCAATCCAGTTGAGGGGTGTGCCTCTGATGCCCATATTATCTAGTTTGCGCAAGAGGAGCTTATGATTCACCAGGTCAAATACCCTGGAGAATTCGAAGAATAGCCCCAAGGTTTCATGTTTGTTATCCATGGAGAGTAATACATTGTCAATTGCTTGATAAATAGCAGACGTGGTGGACTTCCCCTGAAGAAAACCATACTGGTCTTTAGAGAAGAGGTTAAATTTTTCCATGTAGGATATTATTTGTGTATACATGACTCTCTCAAAAATTTTGGAAAAAGTATTCTGTAGTGATATTGGCCTATAGTTATTAAGATCATCAGTGCTACCCTTATTTTTGTAGAGAGGTACTATTCTTGACCTTTTTAGTGGTTTTGGGAAAATACCAAGTTTTAGTGATTCGTTCACTAAGTGTGTTAGTGGTAATTTTATAATATCATAACAAGATAGTCTCGCTTTCCCAGTTATTTCATCTGGCCCAGTACTTTCTTTGCGATTTAGTCTGGTAATGATTGACTTAAGATCAGCTTCTCTGCAAGGACTAGTAAAGAATGACATTGGAATGGTGAATGATGGCCTGTAAGGGATATTGGATGAAGGTAAGCTAGGGGTTTTGGAAAAATCTTGATTGAAAAGATCAGCAAGGGCAGTGTAATTTATTTGAGAGCCTGTTGTAGTATCCTTTATGTTAGGTAGAGAGTGATTTTTATTATTTCCCCTGGCAGTATTTATAATTTTCCAGGCGGCTTTTGTTTTATTGCTTGCATTAAATAATGTATTGTCATTAAATGTCCTTTTTGCAGTAACAAGTAATTTCCTATACCAGATTTTAATTTCTCTGTAATGTGCCTTACATTCCTCATTACCTGATGCTTTTGATTCAATTGCAAGGTTTTTAAGGACTTAGGAATAAAAACAAATATCATTGGTGACCCAGGATTTACGCTTAGAGCAATTCTGGATTTTCTTGGTTTCAAGCGGAAATGCCACATCAAAGTGATATTGGAAGGTAGAGTAAAAGGCCTGAAAGCTTTTTTCAAAGGAACTAGCATAAAATACCTCAGACCAATCCTGAGCTTGAAGAATGTATTGAAAATATACTATATTTTGATCACTGAAATTTCTCTTATTGATCACTTTGTGCGTAGATTGAGTTTTGATTGAGACTGTAGTGAGAATGGGAAAATGATCAGAGATGTCAGTTTCTACTACATCAGTTTTTATGACATTGAGATCAATATTTGTGAGTACATTATCTATAAGTGTTTGTGATGATTGAGTTATTCTTGTTAGTTTGGAATTGGTTACTTGAATACCGAAGCTGGTGATTATATTGAGGAAGTCAGTTCGATCCCTTGAATCTTGAAGCAAGTTACAGTTAAAATCATTGGCAATAATGACATTGGTAGGTCCCGGTGCTTTATGCAGCACCTCAAGAAAAAGATTAAATTTGACAAGAAAATTGCTAAATACACTTTGAGAACATCTATAAATAGAAGCAATTACATAACATTTATCATTCTTAGTAACACCTGTCACACAACACTCAAAGATTTGGTCTTCGTTCATATGGGGGGCATTTACAGGATAAATATCAATGGATTCATGAGCATAAATCATAACTCCACCATTTTTGAACTTTGACCTACAGTAGGCAGTGACAATTCGATACCCTGAGAGACACATTGATTTTAATTCATTAGACTCCAGCCAGTGTTCATTCAAACAAATTACATCCGGTTTATGTTCATTGACCAGTACTTCAAGTTCTATAAGTTTATTTCGCAGACATTGAACATTAAGGTGTAGAACGATCAGACCTGATTGAACTATCCATGAGGGAGGGTCACGTGATGTTTCCGAAAAAAAAACTCTTGATCGAAACATTGTTAGGCCAAAAATCTGGACTCAGAAAAGATTTACCAACGTCAGCATTCACAGATACCCGGAAAGAGGCGTATTCGCCATTCCTTACATCAAGTTTCTCAATTTCTACTTCACTATCAGGTATAGGTATCCTGTCCTTGATAAATTTCTTTAATGCATTTACCGTGAAGTCTGGGCGGAATCTCCAGACATACCAATGAGTTTTCTGAGGGACCCCTGCGATGGCACAGTTCGAGTTCGTTCCGACGATCGTGCGGAATTTTCTCGTGCGTCCCTGCGTCTCGATGATTTTTGAAAAATGAAACCATCAGCATTATCTTGTGGAGAGTTACTCGCTTCATTATTGGGAACTTTCACTCGATGAACTACCTCCTTGTTGCTCTTACCAGGTCGAGCAGCAATATCAGAAAAAGACACATTTTTCAATGATTTCACTGTAGTAATACTGTTGGTATCACTTTCACCGGGAGTGGAATTATAATCAACCCAAATCCTTGAGAAAGGAGTCTTGGGAGCACCGGACACTGTAGGGGCACTTTCACGTAAGTTACAGGTTGCTGAGAAACAATCCCCACGAACTTGGGCTAGCGTTGCAGCATCATCACGAACACGATCACGAACATCACGATCATCACTGATACGCATGGTGCTCAGATCCTGTTTTAATGAGTTTATCTCACTATTTTGGGTTTCAATCAGTTGTGTACAATTTAGCAACTTTGATTGCAAGTCAAGAATGATGCCATATATGTCTTTTCTCGATTTAATTTTTTCGATCGAGTCACATGGCGGAGTGGACAGTGCTACACATTTTTTGCATCGGTAAAGAAGATTTGCGTTATTACGATCTGAGTTAATGATTGGTTTTGTAATTCCAACACATGTAGCATGAAATAAAGAGTTACACCCGAAGTCACACTTAATATATACTTGGCAGTCCGATATTATTTCGGAGCAGGAAAAACAGTCCTGTCTATTGAGTGCCATCTTGAATGGAATCTGAGGACGCCCCTTACTTAATGATGAAGAGAGGAAGATTTTCCCATTCTTCTGAACAGCTACCCTTTGTTGGCGATTTTTGAGATATGTTCTCAACCACTGCTGAGCTGTGCCTCTAATACCCATAAAATCACATTTGTATTAGAATTTTTCATGCTCAAGATAGGTCAAAAAATATGTACACCCATTACTTTTTGCTTTGAGGCAATCCATTGTATAATAGTGTGTACTGCATTGAAGATTTCCTGCTCTGTTGACTTTCCTTTTCTAAATCCAAATTGTTGGGCAGATAGCAGGTTATTAACTTCAAGGAAGTCAATTAATCTTTTGCTGAAGGCATAATCAAATACTTGTCCTAGCTGGGGGATTAATGATATTGGTCAATAATTTCCCAAATTATTTTTCTCCCCTTTGTTCTTATAGATTGGTATAACCTTAGACACTTTGGGGCATCTTGAGGAGAGATAGTAAAGGGCTTGGAATCATATCTACACAGTTATGTATTATTTTTCCTGATATACCATTTTTGTCAGTTGCAGCTTTCTTCCTTACCTTGGCAATATGTGAGGGAAGCTCTGACATGCAGCATGATTTAAGAAAAATAGACTCACAAGACACAGCAAATGGGATATTGATATTATGAGGAGGATCAGGTACATTAACCATTGGTAGCTTTAAGGAGGAGCTATTAAATTCATGGGCCAGTCTTATTGGATCCACTGATTTTCTTTTATCAACATCAAACAGGGCTGGTAACTCAACTATACGAGAGCTGGAATTTCATTTAATAATATTCCATGTCATTTTAGTATTATTAGGAGCATGTAAGCATAGTTCATCATTATATTCTTTCTTGGATGTCTTAATGATGTTATAGTACTGCTTTTGTGAGTTGTAATATTCATGGTGCAATGTGTCATCTTTAGAGGACTTATTATTGAATGACATAGTTCTTGACATAATACCATGGTCAAATACCTAATTTCTGGAGTGACCCAGTTTTTATGAATTGATTTAGAGTGTTTAATTGGTTCAATGGGAAAGGTTGAACCAAAGTGGAACAACAGCGTTCTGTAGAACAGGTCAAAAGTTACTGTTCGGGGAATTTTCCTCTTTCTATGACTTCCAGTTCTCTTGACTTAATGGAAATTGAAAATGGCTGACTTTGAGTCATTAAAGATTCTCTTCAATATGGTGGGGGCAACTGGAGACTTGCTATTCTATAGATAGAATGGCTATCTCTGAAGGTGGCTACATCAAGTGACTTATGCCGATGCCAAAATGTCCTTGCATTGTTACACATGAATGTTACACATTGAAGATAGTCTCTTCCACATGAATTCAATCAAGTTCAGCCATGGTGTTAACAAATAAGCATTGTTCCTCTCCTGGTCCAGGCAGATTTTCTCCTTTTTTTGATTGACTGCTTTTTCAATGGCATTTGCCATCAAGCCCTTGAGCTGTACAAGATCGGTGCAAAGTTTTTTCCAAAAAACATTCATATTTTTGGATGTCACTTCCTCCTGCGAGAACACTATATTTTTTAAAGCATGAGGCACATTGCAAGCCTTCCAAAACTCCTTTTGTTAGGCCACCATCCCTATCTGTGGCAGCAATAGCATCAGCAAATGTCTTGCATAAGTAATTCACTTTGAATGATGCGATGAGATCCTGAGCCATTGGGTGTAGAAGGACATTTGTATTTCGGGGCAGAAAAACAACCTCAAGGTAGTCATTTCAATTGTTCAATGGTTGAAGGTGGCCCGGCACATTATCTAAGATAAGCAGGATTTGAAATAGAATGTTTTTCTTTAGGTAGTACGTCTTCACTTGTGGTATGAAATGGTTACAGTGCCAATCCTCAAATAGGGTAGATGTAACCCAACCTTAAGCATTTAGCAGTTTCCAAACAATGGGAAGAAGAAAGTTGATGTCGAAGTATCATGGTATTTTTGCTCTATAGTTTCCCTTGTGTTCTTCTGCTTGCTGTCTGCAAGGAAACTGTCGATGATAATCGACTGTATCGATTGATCAATTGTGGGCTTACGTGTTTCCGGTGCACGCGATGGGTTAGTAGTAGTACGTGCCTTTTGTATGATGATGATCTGTACGAAATACAAATCATTAAACTAATTCTGTCTCCAAATTATTACCACTGTTTGAACCCTGAATGACAGTTGGGTGATCTTTTCCTGCATTCAAGCTTGTTGCTCACTATTCTTTTTTGTACCTCAAAGAATAAAGGAGATGGCACTAATAATAAAGAGCATGATAAAAGTTTCCCAGTTTAATGCAGTTTTGAGTTCAAATAGATGTATAGGATCATAGTTGTACAAAGTATGAGTCAATTGTTTGATCGTAAGTCTAACTTCGATACGCTAAATAACAACTGACTCCTGCTTTCATGATATTCATTGAAGAGGTAATTAAGAGGTCAATAATAAAAATCTCTTTATATGGAAGATGTGTCCTTTGCTTTTCACACATACTTAGTGATAACATTGCATTCCAACATTTATCAATTAATGCAGCTATCAGTCATGATTTTGTTATGTTGTGGAAGAGACATTTGGGGCACTTGCCAAGTCTTGTGTGTGATAAAAAATTCTGTGCGAGCATTCTTTTCTTTTAACTCTACAAGGGCATGGCCATATCTTAGGCAACAATTTTCAAAGAGATGAAGATCAGCAGTTAGGCTGGTTTTTAGGGTTACATCCACATAGGCATCATTGTGATCACAATTATGCCTAAGGGGACGAAACCAATAAACAGCCTGTGAACCAGAACGCTGCAAAAATATACGTCAGAAATGAAAGATGAAGATCAGAAGTCAGATGTCTAGCTCTGTATTTTAAGTAAACTGCATCAGAATGCACAACTAGAGATGGGTAAATTACCTTAATTTTCATTTGATGCAAATTACCATGGAAAATTATTTTGATTTTTGATAATTACAGTAACTTTCCAGTAATTTTTAAATTTCTGCAATTGGTAGCTAATAGAGGATTTCGTAGCAAAGCCAACGGCAATAGCCAGTGGCAGCTCATGACCTATGAAGTAGATGAAGTGCCGGACTGAGGAATTTTTCTGTTTTCCCAGTTTGGCTATTGGTCCCCCCTCCTACCCCTCCCATAGAGTAACCAAATAAATAAGCCGCTTTTTTATAATTATTACTTTCAATTTTAACTGTACTATGGCAAATAAACCAAGTTATTAACAGTAAATTAAACTAATAAAATATGACGTACTTTCTGGTTAAAAGAACGATAAGGCCTGTTTTTTGGTCGCAACGTTTTTCACCATAAGATTTGAAATTATATGATTACTAGAAAACTTATCAATTTTAATATATGATTATATTATTACACGAAGACTTCTACAAAAAAGTCCGTATCATGTCACAAAATCATAAACATCTGATAAAACAAATATTACCTCATTTTTGACTCAGAACCTACCTTTATTTACTGCTTGTAGATCAGATTTATCCTGCGGTCCTTCAGTGCAGCAAATGTATCCAAAAATTCCCTTCATGAATGCTTCACTATCACTATTTTCTAGCTGACGCAACGAATCTCTGTGAATTGTAATATTCTTTAATGACGACAATCGGGTCTGGGAAATGGTGTTTTGTAAATAAGTTTTTATCCTTTTTAGGAGCGAAAAATTTCTCTCTGCCGGGGCAGTGGTTGATGGCAATGTAACTGCCAACTTAATTAGTTTGTACACTTCTTGAAATATATTGTTATGCAAGTTTCCTTCCAGAAGAAGCTGCATTGCCTTGACGACTCCAGCGTTCAAGTAGTTCACGTCTTGATACAAAAGTTCCAGTTCATTTTTCAAGTGCTGCTGCTTTTTAAACAAAGTTGGATATAAGTGAAATAAACTGGTGAAAGTGTCGGAAGGGAAACATTTAGTATGATCAACAAATTTTGTAGTTTCCACGAAAGAAAGAAATTCAAGTTTGTGTGTGTCTTCAAATCTTATATTCAGTTCCATTAATAATTGGTCAATGACTTCAAAATGTAGGCCTTTTAATTTTGAGAAAAGGTCATCTTCAGACATGCCCCTTTTTTGAAACGTATTCAAGTCTGTTTTGATTTTAGCATCATGAAATATGCTCTTAAATATGTTTTCATTCCTTTTCCTTTGAATCAAGGCACTTGAGTTCTTTATTTGTGATACACAATATGTAATATCCAATGATTTCTTTTGTAACATATCAAATAAAATGTCCATGGTGGAAAAAATATCGTGAAACACCAATGCTAAAAATGTGAATTCCAAATCATTCATCATATTTAAATAACCATTACTTTGACAGATGGAAGACACATCTGATCCTTTGTTTGCAGCAATATATTGAACAACTTCTTTGAGTCCAGCTCAGTTATCAACAATTGCACTCATGACCCTTGAGTTCGAGGTCCACCTGGTGTAGACAGCAGTGGGTATGCGTCTACCAACAATATCCCTTGGGACAGAACTTCTTTTAGGTGGCTGATGAAAAAAAGTGGAAATCCCACTAATAATAGCAAAAACTATACGGCAAGCTGCAATGTTGCCACAACTATGTTGAAAGACTTGATTCAAGCAGTGTGCTAAACAGTGAACAAAAGCAGCTTGTGGAGCTACACTTCTTACTTTTTGTTGAAGCCCTTTGACATACCCAGCCATAGCTCCAGGACCATCATAGCACTGCCCTACAAGTTTATTTCTGTATCCATATGGGGCTAAAATATCATTTACAAGATCATCTAAATCCCTGTCCCGTGCCTTCTGTGCTAACATCGTGAAAACCAATAAATTGTGCAGGGAAGACTCCATCCTCCTCTGCAGATTTGTAAGAGCTGAAGCTTGTGATTGCCCATTTTGTAATGCTGTACGTAATGATGCTGGAGGCCAATCTCCATTCCATCCAGGCAGGATTGTTAGGAGGCCTTTTAGTTTACATTTCCTCTATCTCTTCAAATCTGGAAAGTGGGTCACCAGCCATCAGCTTTAGTGCTTCCTTGTTGGAAGATGTGAAGTCTCCCGAGGAAAGCAACAGATATCCAACTCCTGCTTCTGTATCTTCTGACAGAACTTTATGGAATATTGTGAGTTGTGGGATGAATTCTATGTTTTCACAAAAGCTCTCCCAAGATTCCCTTTTGGAACGCTTGATGGTAGCTTTTTACTTCTGCTGGGTTGCCTTATAATGGTACCAGTCCTGAGGCATTGTGGTCCTCTTTGCTTTGTGGAAGAGTCATTTGGTCTCCTTGTGGAGACCTTCAAGCTCTGCCCCCCCATCAGGGTAAACTACTCTCCACCTTCCTGGTCTTGATTCTCTTCTCTGGGTTACTAATAATATGTTATTTCTGTGTTGAATACTTACATAACTACCTGCAGTGTAAGTTTTAGTCCTGAGAATGCACTCCTTTTTTTTCTAGAGCTTTTCAAAAATGGCCAAAAGCCTTTTAACCCTCTACTGCCCACATGGACGAATTCGTCCACTAATACGAACATGCTTCTATATTGGACACTCCCAAGTTTACTCCAATAGGTCGCAAATAATTGAAAAACGGTAAATGCTGTCAGACGCTGGTAGAATACAACAATCAGACGAAATCATCCGTTTGGGAATTGAAAGACGCGTGTCCAATATAGAAGCATGTTCGTATTCTACAGGAGTGCATTATCTCATCCCATGAGGCTACTTACCCCATCAAGACCAGGAAGGTGGAGAGTAGTTTACCCTGATGGGGGGGCAGAGCTTGAAGGTCTCCACAAGGAGACCAAATGACTCTTCCACAAAGCAAAGAGGACCACAATGCCTCAGGACTGGTACCATTATAAGGCAACCCAGCAGAAGTAAAAAGCTACCATCAAGCGTTCCAAAAGGGAATCTTGGGAGAGCTTTTGTGAAAACATAGAATTCATCCCACAACTCACAATATTCCATAAAGTTCTGTCAGAAGATACAGAAGCAGGAGTTGGATATCTGTTGCTTTCCTCGGGAGACTTCACATCTTCCAACAAGGAAGCACTAAAGCTGATGGCTGGTGACCCACTTTCCAGATTTGAAGAGATAGAGGAAATGTAAACTAAAAGGCCTCCTAACAATCCTGCCTGGATGGAATGGAGATTGGCCTCCAGCATCATTACGTACAGCATTACAAAATGGGCAATCACAAGCTTCAGCTCTTACAAATCTGCAGAGGAGGATGGAGTCTTCCCTGCACAATTTATTGGTTTTCACGATGTTAGCACAGAAGGCACGGGACAGGGATTTAGATGATCTTGTAAATGATATTTTAGCCCCATATGGATACAGAAATAAACTTGTAGGGCAGTGCTATGATGGTCCTGGAGCTATGGCTGGGTATGTCAAAGGGCTTCAACAAAAAGTAAGAAGTGTAGCTCCACAAGCTGCTTTTGTTCACTGTTTAGCACACTGCTTGAATCAAGTCTTTCAACATAGTTGTGGCAACATTGCAGCTTGCCGTATAGTTTTTGCTATTATTAGTGGGATTTCCACTTTTTTTCATCAGCCACCTAAAAGAAGTTCTGTCCCAAGGGATATTGTTGGTAGACGCATACCCACTGCTGTCTACACCAGGTGGACCTCGAACTCAAGGGTCATGAGTGCAATTGTTGATAACTGAGCTGGACTCAAAGAAGTTGTTCAATATATTGCTGCAAACAAAGGATCAGATGTGTCTTCCATCTGTCAAAGTAATGGTTATTTAAATATGATGAATGATTTGGAATTCACATTTTTAGCATTGGTGTTTCACGATATTTTTTCCACCATGGACATTTTATTTGATATGTTACAAAAGAAATCATTGGATATTACATATTGTGTATCACAAATAAAGAACTCAAGTGCCTTGATTCAAAGGAAAAGGAATGAAAACATATTTAAGAGCATATTTCATGATGCTAAAATCAAAACAGACTTGAATACGTTTCAAAAAAGGGGCATGTCTGAAGATGACCTTTTCTCAAAATTAAAAGGCCTACATTTTGAAGTCATTGACCAATTATTAATGGAACTGAATATAAGATTTGAAGACACACACAAACTTGAATTTCTTTCTTTCGTGGAAACTACAAAATTTGTTGATCATACTAAATGTTTCCCTTCCGACACTTTCACCAGTTTATTTCACTTATATCCAACTTTGTTTAAAAAGCAGCAGCACTTGAAAAATGAACTGGAACTTTTGTATCAAGACGTGAACTACTTGAACGCTGGAGTCGTCAAGGCAATGCAGCTTCTTCTGGAAGGAAACTTGCATAACAATATATTTCAAGAAGTGTACAAACTAATTAAGTTGGCAGTTACATTGCCATCAACCACTGCCCCGGCAGAGAGAAATTTTTCGCTCCTAAAAAGGATAAAAACTTATTTACAAAACACCATTTCCCAGACCCGATTGTCGTCATTAAAGAATATTGCAATTCACAGGTGGTCTGCTGGTCAATATCTAAAAAAGGACTGAATGAAAATTTTTCAGAATGTTATTTGGAAATAGAAATATATCACAAAAAAATTATGACTGAGGCTCAACTATATTTAGAGTAATAGAGCAGTGAATTTCAGTAAAAAACACTACCCTTCTACAAGCTTGTGCAGTGCCAAGTTAGAAAACAATGGCTTGTTTAAATCATTACATTAACAATTAGTTTTATCTAAAACAATTAACTTATATTTAAAATTAAAAATTATTTTTTTACTTAGGTCTACCTTATATTTGTACCTAAAACTGATTTAAAACTAGAAATAATATAATTCAACAAAAAACAATACTCAGCCAAAACATAGCAATAAGTTAAAACACTTATGTTGAGAAAGAGTATTTTTTATAGTATTGAATATTGTTTTTTGTTGATATATATTATTTCTAGTTTTAAATCAGTTTATAAATGTATGTCCTACACTACCGGCTGAAATGCTGGACCTCAGAAATTGTGATGTTGATAGTTTATATCATGATTTATGTGGGGTAAGTTGGGATTTATTGTGGTAGAGTTGTGATGTGGATGAGAGTTTTCGCTGGTTTACTGAACTACTGAACGGATTTATTTATTGGCGAACTCATCGCAGAGTCATTGCAATTACCCAGTTTGGTTTACTCCCGAGGTTATCAGAATGATAGATACTAAAAGGAAATTACATCGACAATATGAGATATCTAAATCTCACAGTGCTTACTTCGAGTTTAACTCTGTCAGAATTGTTTGCAAAAAGGAGAGAAAAAAGTGCCGTTGTAATTACATAGTAAGATGGACAATTCTATTCCACATAATATGAAGTTTTTTTTGGAACTATGTGAACTTGGTGAGAAAGTATAACAGCCTTCCAGTTAATATGCATTTTCAGACAAATGATGGAAATAGCACCAACAAAATTGCTTATTTACTTGGCGTCCATTTTGCTGGAGTTTATAAACCCAATGTTCACATAACATCTATATACTCGTTTGACAGTCTTATCTTAAACTTACCTTCAATTACACTGACTTCACAAGAGGTGCTCCTTGCTGAACCCCTCACCTACTTATTCAATTTTTCCTTGTCTCAGGGTATTTTTCCATGCGTACTAAAAATCAGCCATGTAGTGCCTATTTTTAAGTCAGGCAACAAGGAAGATGTAACAAATTGTAGGCATATTTCTATATAATCAAGTATTGCTAAAGTATTTGAGTGTCTTATCCTGGACCATGTAAGTCCATTCTTTAAATTTGTTATCCTGAATGAACAGCATGGTTTTTACGCTGGTCAACCACAACTACTGTATTTACTCGTGTAAGCCACGCACCTTTTTTCCGGAAATGCCGGTGAAAAATGGGGGTGCGTGACTTACACGAATCCTCCAGATTTTCATGTAAGCCGCTCACCATTTTACCACAAATTCCTGTCGTTACTTTCGCCAAAGTCGTTAGTTTTCCAAAGTAAATATATCGATGTGAATTGGTAAGTATGGTGTGGTAGTAAACCCGTAAAGTATTTTGAAGTAATTAGAAATTAAAATCATCGTTTATCAAAGTCTTAGCGTACAATGATACTCGAAGAAATGCTATATCAGAAACACCATGTGACAAAGCACTTACCGTGTATAGATTGTACGTAAGATAACATATTTTAGGACTAATATGTATTCAAATCTGTATCTACATTGTATCCTATAAGCTCCTGCAAGGGGGTGTGGTGCCTTTAAGTCTTTTCAAAGTCGTAATCGGAGTTTATTTCGGTATCACGTATCTGTAGCAACATTTCTCACGTAATAGAAAGCCACTTTCCGTTCACATTGAAGCTACATTGTAAAAACACGACAAAGTATTTGTTACGTAGTGGCAAGTCTCGTATGCTCAGAGATTGTACCTTCTTACTATATGTGCTTTTCTGTCCGTGCTATCCGCTCCATGCGAGAGAGGAGTAAACGAGTTCGAGTCATTTGGCATTTTCAAATAATTTGTAGTTACCACCCTAAAAATGAATTCTGAAGTGAAATTGCGATCGTATCCTGTGAGTACAAAACTACATATTATAAGCGATGCAAATAAATAGGAAATCGAGCTGCAGGAAGGAAATATGGTGTATCTCGTGCATCAGAGGCTGCCCAGCTAGCACAAGGTGGCAAATATCTCTAAATGAATGGATACTATCCCTACAGTTAAGGGATAAGTCATCTGGTGAGCGGATGGGATATCTCTAAGCAAGGGATACAATAGGTATATAATCAGAAGGACGAAGAGATATTAGACAGATGATTGTCTGCAAAGAAACGTATATGTGCCATGTTAGGATAAGGTGCTTGCAGTTGTGTGGCAATTATCCCTTACACCCGATCACTGATAGGCTACGGCTAACCAATCAGGACCATGTGTCATTAATAAACAATTTCCACGCCATCTATCGGCAGTAATAGGAAACTAATTTACACGACACTATTCTTTACATGTATATTTACATTCGTAGCTAATTTTTTTTCTTTTAACCATCCATGAAAAGGGCACTTTCTTGACCAAAATGCACTGCTTACATGTGCCATTTTCTCTTCCATTCTCAAACAGCGTCCCACAATACATTGTCAATTCAGCATCTAAACTGAAAACACTGTACACCCAGAAAAAGAACAAGTGGGGCATTTGCACGACCGCCATTTCTGCTTTTATTTATTGATTTGCCGACGGATTTCCGTAATCGAATGATCATGGGTCGAAACTGTGTATAGTTCTGCAATTATTTTAGTTGGATATATCATTTCGAACAGATGCCATTATTATAGTTGAATGATGTGATTGTATACAACTGTAATTTCTGTGTGATGCTAGGAGAAAAAGATGCACAATTAAATGGGCTGTGCATCGTGACGATATTAAAACGTAACGCAATAAAGTTATGAGAAAGATGTACATCAACACTTAACTTAGGCACAGAATTTCTATTAAAGAACGTGCATTCATGTTATGACAAAATGATGCAGGCTCAAGGGCATAAAATCAATCTTTTCATGAAAATAATGTTTTTCCTCACGAGCCTGCCCAAAAATGGGGGTGCGCGGGATACACGAGGGCGCAGCTTACACGAATAAATACGGTAATTTGATTTCTTTCTAGAATTATGTTCTGAATTTTACGTTGCATTTGACGTTGGTTTGCAAGTCAATACTGTATACATGGATTTTAGCGAGGCATTTGATACAGTTAGTAATAATCATCTTGTAAGAAAAAACTATGCTTATGATATTTCAGGGAACTTGTTAAAATGGTTTGATGGCTACCTTCATGAGAGAAAGCAGGCTGTGAGGATAAAAATCACACCTTTCAAATACAATCAATGTCACTTCTGGAGTTCCTCAGGGATCTCATTTGGGTCCATTTCTATTTAATTGATTCATATATGACATTGCAAGTGCAATCCATCACGTCCAATTTCTCTTATTTGCTGATGATTTAAAGCTTGACCTTCAAATTTAATCCTTAAATAATTGAATGTCTTGCAAAATAGCATCTGTTTTACTTTAAAGAGACATTAGTTATTGTATGTTGCCACTGTGTTGCTGCTACTTCTGAAAGTAGCTTATCTTTGTCATGCAACATTGGAGTGGTGGACCATTGATAACCCTGTGAGGCATATCAATTTATTATTTATTAGTTTTACTGTATTTTGTATATTATTTTCCCATTGTATCCCATTTAAACTTCAATGTGTTCTGTAAACCCCCTCCTGAAAATATGCTGTAAAATTATAATCTCTGTCATGGTATATACATTGGGATTTAAATTCATGTCTGAAAGTGTGTATTGTCCATTTATACTTATAGGTGGCTGATCCATCAGCAGCTAATGATGAAGGTATAACTGCTCTACACAATGCAATTTGTGCTGGGCATCTGGACATAGTGCGATTTCTTGTTGAGTTTGGCTGTGATGTGAATGCTCAGGACTCTGATGGATGGTGAGTTGCTTAACTTTTTACATTTCTATTAACTGTCATAGTTTTCTGTTTACTGTGTATTCTCAAAGTGTTATCAATCATTTTTGCAAGTGCCTTAAGCTGCAACATGGCATGGAGTAGTTTGTCTTTTGTATTTTTAGTGCTGGAGATAGAAATGAAAAATTATGTTGCCCCGGCCGAAATCCTTAAAATTTAAAATTAATTTTTACTTTAAATTCCAGTCATAATATTTCATTCATAATTTTTACGTAAAAATATTATGCATATTTAGGCATGGAAATAGTTTCATTTGCTAAGTCTCACCCTGATTGTAGAAATTTAGAAATTTACTAATAATTCAGTTCACAATACAGATTGAGTACACAGGGAGTTTAGCAATTTCCTGTGATTTAAACAAATTATAAGATAACATTTGTTTATAGAAACAATTTAAGCAAAGAATACAAATATACATGATTCAGGAACAATCTGAGTAAGTATGAAACAATTAATGAATGAGTAAAGAAATAGGTACATAATTTTATGGGGCTTATTTCAAGTAATACTACTGGTACTTTTTAAATTAATGTAAAAACATGTCTGACCCTGATTTTTCTGTTTACATCATGCAGTAAAAGAAGACCAAAAGGCTATGTAGTCGAGCCTTAAGTCGATCTGTATTCTCAGACCGTTTGAAGAAAGCGGGCTGACTCAGCACAAATCCCAGAACGATGTTACATTTACGATACTGAGTTTATCCTCACAGATCTAAGATCGACTGGAAAAAGTGAATATGGAGAAATTGGAACCTATATATATGTAATATGATATAGATAGGGCGACCCAACACCATCTAACCATGAGTCATTCTTTCGGAATGAGGGGATTATTTCTGCTGCAATGCAAAGTGCATCATTAGCCTTGAGGGTTATCACTCAAGTGGGTTGTAAATCTCTTTTATCTGGAGAGAAAAGATCCTGACATCCTCTGAGATAGTCAGCCTTTCTGAAAAAAGGGAATGGTGTTTACTACTGAAATGCGATATGCTTCATTGCTTCTTAGGGTAAAATTATGGACTCGCTTCGCTCGGTAGGGGGCTCCGCCCCGTACACCCCCGGAACGGCTTCGCCGTTATGTTTGGGTATGAAAAAATTTTATGAAAAATCGATTTACTTTAAAGGGTAATAGTGTTCGAATTCCATATTGAAGGGTTTTACGTCGGTGTTACGTTTGGACATCCGCCATTTTGAAAGATGCAGGCGTTATGGTTGTAAAATTTAGAGTACGGACTGTGTAAACGCATATTATCGAATTGGACCACATGTAACTTCGAAACTACGGGGCGTAGAAAGCACCATTGTCAATCGAAGGACAAGTTTATTTCTAGCTTTATATCATGGGGGGATGGGTTATTTTCGTTATGTTTTGCGAAACAAAACTACCCGTCTTCCTTCGACTACGGAGCAGGCCAGGGGAACTGCTTACAGAAAACTAAAAAGGGAAATTGAGCGTGAGAATTATATCCGATCGACCGTTTAGTCGCTAGCGCGGGAAAACCTCCGGAAAGTTTCGATTTCTAGGTCTTCTATCGAAGCAAGCAATAAAGATAACAACACAGAGTCACAGCCTTTTTAAGAACACTCATATCTTAGCCAAACTTGTAAAAAGCAGTCGCTTCAGGCAGTGAACTCAGGAGCCAGAATGAAAAATTCACGAAAAACAGGGAAATCCGCAATTTTCATTATGAAGGAATATTCTCAAAGCAAGTGACAATTATGAAGACAAATTTAAAAAAAAGATATTGGTGACAAAAACAATGGCAAAAGAAAAAAAAAGTATTTCATGCAATAATATCGAACTTTACCCCTCGCATACCGCTCGGGTAGTGGCGAGGGCAGTCTATTGGGTTTAAATGGCATTCATCTGATTTTTTCAAAATTCTTAGTTTAAGTGATAGCTGTGAGTTAACTGTTAGGGTTTGGTAGATGAGAAAGGTATTGTTCTTGAGGCAATTTTAATAGCAATAAAAATGAGAGGATGAGAAAAAGTAATGGTATCATTATATTCACCATTTTAGTTGCGACAAGACAAATTTCTAACCTCAGCAAAATATAAAACCGTTAAGAAGCAACACACGAAATACCAGAAGGTTGCGCACCAACCGAACAAAGTATTCGCGGACCCGCGAGATCTCGCGGACGCGGAGAAAAAAATCCGCCATTTTTAATTTTTTTGGCGGTTTGTAGGAAAAAAGGCGGTGTTTTCACTAATAATCCATAACTTTTATGTTTAGTAGCATATGCATGCCAAATATCAAGGTCAAATATGCGCTAATAGCAACAAAACGGGCATTTCACAGCGATAAAATGAGTATTCATTTTCAAAAAGTCTAACTTTGGGGGATTGTTGTGAGATAATCTTAAATAATAAAAGACAATTGATGGTACCTACATTTAGGCCAATGAATTTTCTATAATAAAAATTTATAACATTGGTAAAATGTTTTACCGTTCAGAGGCTACACACCGTAATCCAGACGCCAGCGTCACAAATGAGCGAAATATCCGCCATTTTTTAAATTTTTCGGCAATTTGTAGATATAAAGTCGGTTATTTCTCTACACGACCTTCATAATCATGTAATGCTGCTCATGCATGCCAACATAAATGGCTATAGATACAATAGTAGAGACGTGACGACCATTGGAACGTGATATAATTTGGTATCAATTTCATAATGTCAGATTTTCGGGGATTGTTGTGAGATATCCTTGAAGCTTAAGAAAAAACTAAAGGTATCCATTTGTACGTCATTTAATTAGCTATAACAATAATTCATAACATTGGTAAAATGTCTTACCGTTCAGAGGCAACACAATGAATTCCAGAGACCTACGCCGCAATTGAGCGAAAAATCCGCCATTTTTTAATTTTTTTCGCCAATTTGTTAATAGAAAGTCGGCGTTTTCGCAAAATATCCATAAGGACCATGTAACGTACCATACGTCTGCCAAATATCAAGGTCATATCTCCACTCTTGGAGACGTGACGGCTCGAAACATGTTTGAAAATTTCAAAAATCCGACAAATTCCGACTTTGGCGCTTTCTAACTCCGTAACTAACGATCGTAGAAGCAAACAATTTGCGTCATTGATTAGACCGTTCAGTTGCCTGCAAAAAATTGATTCTCCATTTTGAGATCAGATCGACCGTTTAGACGCTAGAGCACAAAAACCGAAAAAACCGGGAAATTTTTAACTAATTTTCGTGTTCAGAGACCTCTGGTGAGAAAACGAGGCGTAGAAAGACGACGTATGGCGCATTTTGTAGCTGAATCGATTTGTCTACTTAAATCTTTCATCAGATTTGAGATCCGAACTATAGTTCAAGAGATATTAAGTAAGAACCAAAGGTCTAATTTTCGAGAACGTCGAAAAACCGCCATTTCGATTTTTTTCGGCGGGTTCCGGTTGGAAATTCCCGGTTTTCGGAATTTTTCCTCTGATGAATTCTTCCATAGAAGGCCCGTGCCAAATTTCATGTTCCTACCCGATCTAGAAGTGGTAGGGAATTTATATACGTGAGTGAGTGAGTGAGTCAGTCACACATCCCATTGTGTATATAATGGAGGATTTGGATGTTTGGCATTGTTGCCTAGGCTACTTGTTGCATAAATTTCTACTTTAAGTTTGCCCAGTCCTTAGCGCAATTTCGATTAGTCTTTTCAGTTGTTATTGTAAAATTACTTTTTAAATGCTAGAGAGGAGATATCTATTATAGAAAATGTGTAAGAGGTTTATGAAACGTCCATTGTGTGCCGATGACGATGTTTGCCAGACTCCGATTCTAATTTGAATGCATTAAGCCCGTTCGGTTTAAATAAAGAATTTAGAATGCCTTGTTCAAACAGTACTTGTTTCGTACCAGGCTGCAAACAGGGTATACGTCTACAAGGACTCAAAATTGGAGACAGATTGAAATATAAGAATCTTTCAAGGCAGCGGTTGGTGCATTCCTTTTTACATACACAGCAACGATGGCCATTGGGAATACTCATGAAGGCACCTCGCATTATTATAAAATTTCCGTAAGTATAGCGATATTCAAGAAGTGCTAAGAAGTTAATTGTACATTTATGTAGTTAAATTTGGAGAGGAATTAAATATATCTCTACACTGGACGATATTAAAAAAGTGTGTAATCACGTCCCGCGTGTAGTACTACATTTTTTATCCACTGCATTATGATTACTTGTATGTTAAACCCATGTATATTCATGGCAAAACCGGTGAGACGTGTTAATTTACAATCTGTCGACGGTATTTACATTTGAACTTCCATCTGTCATCACTAGGTGGCACTCCCCACCCCCCTCTCCCATCCGCCCGCCTCCCGCCCACCACCTCCTCCTCATTTGTTCCTGGTTTTAGGCTCCAAACATTCGTCTCCTCCATTGTAAAGTAGTAAAATATATTCAACAGAACCCGGAAGTACCAATAATCAGGAGGCAGATAGCCGAAAGCTCCATGCTCGAATTCCATCACTAAGAGTTTTATTATAGATATGAAATGCCTTCATGGGTGAGGTAAGTAGCCAGTAGAGTGATCGCTTTAAAAATCTTGCTCAATAGTAAGTTATTTGGATTTACAGGCGTTTATTCTTTAAAAAAATCGCTTATCCTGAATCAAGAAAAAATGAAACCACCTCGTTGTTTCCCACATGACTAAATTTCGGCATTCTATACGCAGACCACCAGGATACTCGCTACAGTCCATCTTAATTTTCTCTCGAATCTTTATTCTTGCGTACACTGATTTGAAAATTACACTTCAAATTGCAAAACTCTACTTCTCAATGTCAGTATGTAGGAACTTGACTACACTGCAAAACTTAAGGAATAAATTGCAAAGATAACAGGTTTCACACTTTAGATCACTTCACTTAAAAGACTTATTGTAATTATTACGCATGATATTAAAGGAAGCAAGCAATAACAGTTTCTATACACGATATTCATTCAGAAAAAGACTATTTACATGGATAGCAGGGCAGCAGTAATCACGTTTTCACACATCGAGGGAAATAATGCATTTTTATATTTGGAGTCATCCTTTCTGTATTCACTCGGAAACACAGCATTTCCTCATCGTCTTGCCCATTGCTGCTAGAATAAAAAATTCAAAGATGACACATGCTACTCATTTCTTCAAAAGTATTTATCACAAAACCTCCAATTATTCATCACTGTGTAATAAGATTAGATTAGATTAGATTGAATTGTGGTGGAGTTCCTCGAGGAGGACCTGGGGCACCTAGACCTGTTGGTCCATTGTGCTGACCACCTTGTTTGTATCACCCAAAGAGATTGATGGCCTTACTGAAGGCCAGAATGTCCTCAATGGGGATACCCCTAACTTCAGCTGGTTCCAAAAAGGGAGATCCCAGGTGCCTAATTCTAGTCCTCATCAGGGCCGGACAGTCGCATAGAACGTGAGATGTTGTCTCGTCCTCTTCTTCGCACCACCTGCATCTGGCAGAGTCCACCAGCTTCAGAAGGTGGAGATGCCTCATGACGTGATAGTGTCCAGTTAAGAGTCCCACTATCGTACGTAGTTGACTTCTATTTAACAAAATGAGTCTTCTAGCCAGTCCCAGTTTTGGTCCTTCAATCAGGAGCTTGGCTTGTCTAAGCCCCTGTGTGTTCTGCCAGATCTCAGAATGGCGGGCAAGGCGCCACTCCTTGATCTCTGTTATCCCTGTTGAGGGTGCAATTGGGATGAAAGGCTCGGGTCCTATCGGGGAGTGATTTGAGCCTTCTCTAGCGAGTTGGTCTGCTATCTCATTTCCGGTTATGCCCATGTGTCCTGGGACCCAGAAAAGTTCCACCTTTCCGAGACTATTCAGTGAATTGAGCGCATTACGGCATTCAAGAAGTAGTCTTGACTTGCACCATGGTGACACCAGGGCCTTTAGGGCAGCTTGGCTGTCAGAGCATATGTGAATTGGTCTGCCTTTGAGACCTGTTTCCTTAAAACGTGAGCGCAGGTCAGCAGAGCATAGACCTCTGCTTGAAAGACCGTTGCATATACTCCCAACGAGATGGTGAGTCTTTTGTGTGGGCACTGGCAATAAACGCCAGCTCCTGCTTTTCCTTCCTCTCTGGAGCCGTCGGTAAACCATAATTGGGCTCCATTGTGGAGGTCTTTGTCCCTTTCCTTTGTCCACCATTCCCTCCCTGGGAAGTGGATTTTGAAAAGTGGGGGTGTGTCAGTGAGTGAAGCTGTTGTTGAGTCCGAGCCCATCTCAAAGATAGGGCTTGGCTTCTTAAGCTCCTGCCATATTTTCCTATGTCCAAATGGGTTTCCCCTGTCGTTCCACTGTCCCAGTCTCTTGAGACGATATGCTGCTACCCTGGCTTGGGCTTCTGCTTCCACGTTCAGTGGAGAGAGACCCAGTAGGATTTCCAGAGCTAAAGAAGGGGTAGTCTTCATTGCCCCCGTGATGCCCATACAGGCCATTCTTTGCAGGTGGTTCAATTTTTTCTTTGCGGTGCATTGCCGCGTTTTCCTCCACCTGACTATTGAACAGTGTAGGAAGCTGGGTTTTACTACTGCAGAATAGATCCAGCTGATGGCCTTTGGTTGAAGTCCCCAGGTTTTGCCTAGGGCTCTCCTACATGTCCATAGGGAGGCGCATGCTTTCTTGGTTTTCTCCTCAAGGTGTGCCCCCCAGTTAAGTTTGGAGTCCAGGAGGACTCCTAGGTATTTTACTGTTGTTGAAGGTTGTAGGAGCCTTCCTTGTAAGGAAGTATGAGTCCTTCCCTTTTCCTCTTATTGGTAAACAATACGAGTTTTGTTTTTCCTGGGTTAACAGTCAGCCCTGTCTCATTGCACCAGCTCATCGTTTTGTCCAGAGCTTTCTGCATAAGTGTCGAAACGGTATTGAGGTATTTGCCAGTGATGAGTATTGCTACATCATCTGCATACCCCTGGGTGTAGGCTCCAGTCTTATTCAATGTTGAAATGAGGCCATCAACCACCATGTTCCATAGCAGAGGGGACAGAACTCCCCCCTGAGGGCATCCACGAGTCACACCTCCGTCCACCTCCGTCGTACTCTCCCCAAGAGCGGCCTTGACGATTCTTTCTTCAAGCATTAGCCTGATCCAGTTGACAATGTGTGCGTGAACACCATGTCTTCTGGCTGCAAGGCAGATTTGATCAAAAGATGTGTTGTTAAAGGCTCCTCCCACGTCAAGGAAAGTGCCCAAGCCGTACATCCCATGTTCCAGTACCCCTTCTACCTTGGTAACAAGGTTATGGAGTGCTGTCTCAACTGATTTACCTTTTTGATAGGCATGTTGGTTCAGGTGTAGGGGATTTTCTTTCAGTGGTCCTTCCCTGATGTGTCTGTTTACTATTTTCTCCATTGCTTTCAGCATGAAGGATATGAGGCTGATGCCACAGAAGGAGTCAGCCTTGGTGTAGTCTGTTTCCTGGTTTGGGTACAAAGACGACTTTAGTAATCCTCCATGTTTTAGGGACGTACCCATATGCCAGGCAGGATCGAAAGATTATGACAATTGGTAGCAGCACCAGATTCTGTCCCTCTTGCAGAAGTGCAGGGAAGATGCCATCTTCACCAGCAGATTTGTAAGGGCTGAAGCTTGTTATCGCCCATCTTGTAGCGTTGTACGTGATGATGCTGGAGGCCAATCTCCATTCCGTCCTGGCTGGACGGCTGGGAGGCCTCCTTAGGCGCATCTCGACCTCCATAGAGCCTGGAAAATGGGTCTCCAGCATAAACTTTAGTGCTTCCTTGTCTGATGACGTGAATTCACCAGAGGGAAGCAGAAGAGACCCTACCCCTGCTTCTGGGTCCTTTGCAATGATTTTGTGAAATCTAGCTAACTGTGGAACACCTTCCATGCTCTCGCTGAAGTTCTTCCAAGATTCTCTTTTGGAGCGCTTGATGGTCGCTCTGTATTTTCGCTGGGCTGCTCTATAGTTATCCCAGTCCCTGGTCAGGGTAGTTCTCTTTGCTTTGTTAAAGAGTTTCCGCGTCTCCTTCCGGAGATGTTCGAGTTCTGTGCCCCACCAGGGTAGCTTGCAGCCTTCTTTCCTGGTTTTTAAAGGGCAACTGGCTTCGTAGGATGTGATGATGCTTTCCTGGAGAAACTCCACGGCAGCATCTATCTCATCCACTTTCCTAAATTTAAAGGTGGGGGCTTCCGAAAGCATCCCCTCCAGTGTTTGCCTGTACTTCCCCCAGTCAGTTGATCTGGGGTTCCTGTATGTTGTCAGCCTGTTGCTGGCTTCCAGAAGGGTGAAATGTATGTGCCAGTGATCAGAGAGAGAAGCTTCACTCAACACTTTCCACCCTACCACGCTATTCACCATTGAGTTGGTGCAAAGAGTAATATCAATCACCTCTTCCCTTGATCTATTAGAAAAAGTGGGTCGTGATCCTTTATTAAGAATGGTTAAATCCGTAGACATGAGATACTCAAGAAGTGCCTCCCCTCTGTTGTTGGTGTCTCTGCTTCCCCTCACAAAATGGTGAGAGTTGGCATCGCACCCAACGAGGAGGTCCCATTTTTTGGCAAGACAGAATCTTACCAATCTCTCCAGTTCCTCCGAGGGTGGTGGTCCTGGAGCATCGTATGGGAGGTATGTCGAGCTAATCACCATCCTCCTTTCATTCCCATGGTCCCCAAGACTCAGCACAGCTGCTGCTTGGTCCCTGGTGGTAAATTCAGGTAAATGTATAGCATTTAACCCATTAACAAAGATACAAGCTCTTCGTCTGTCGACCGAGGTACAATAAAATACTTTACCCTTGGTCATGTTCAAGCCTCTGACTCTGCCCTGGAAAGCCCAGGGTTCTTGAATCAAAGCAATTTTTACCTTACCTTCCATGAGGATCCTTTGCAGGACCCCCGAGGCAGCCCTACTATGTTGAAGATTGGCTTGGAGGCAATGGATGCCCGCCATGCTGATCCTTTTCCTCGGTGTCAACCCCTTCCACCTCTAGGGTCTCTTGGGGTTCCTCGGGTTCGCCCGTCTTTCCCAGGAAAGTTGTCTCAGCCTTCTGCAGGCCGACATTTCCCCGGAATTCTGGGCTTGATATGAAGGAGGCAGAGGGCTCATCAACTCCAAGGATGAACCTCATACCTTGGCTCACCTCCTTCCGCTCATAAGGTCTCCAGAGGACTGTCTGGAGCCCCGGGTTGAACTTCTTTCTTTTCAAATTGCCTGTAAATCATATAAATACAAGACTAATGACAAGGAAAGTAGGGAGGCTAAAAGAGTCTTCGAAGTTCAAGATGAGATTAGTGATAAAGATTACTCTGTAATAGAAGTCTTGGCTCTGAACCAAAAATTGATAATTTCTGGTATGAGAAAATTATTGTTAATGGCCATTTAATGAAAGTGAAAATTGACACTGGAGCTCAAGTTAATGTAATGTCTGTTAGAGATTGTAAAATGCTGGATCTGTCTATTAGGCCAAGTCATGTTATTATTGAAGTTTTTGGCGGCCAGAAAATTAAGCCTTGTGGTGTTACTTCATCAGTCATTATGTATAAGGGACGGAAATATTCATCAGAGTTTATTGTTGCTGATTACTGTGGCAACCCCATTTTAGGGCTTCAAGATAGTCAAAATGTGGCATTTGTTAAAAAAAATTGTGTGTATCAAAGAAGTGGGTGAGCTATCAGCCAATAAATTTATTGGAAATTATAAGGATATTTTTGAAGGGTTGGGAAAATTACCTTTTATGTACCACATTAAGTTGAAAGAAAATTATTCTCATGTTATAAGGCAAGCAAGAAGGATTCCACTTAAAATAATTGACAAGTTACAGGCAGCGTTAACAAGCTTAGAAAAAAAAAGTTATTCGAAAAATAGAAAAATCTACCCAATGAGTGACTAATTTGGTCATTGCAAACTTTTGAATTGAAAACATAGAAGGTATCACTGTATATTTTGATGGTATCATTATAGCAGGGAGAACTGTGGAGGAACATGATGACATAGTGAGGAAAGTCATGGATAGAGATTTAAGGTGGGGAATCAGGTTCAACAAAAATAAATTACTATATAAGGAAGAATCTGTATGATATGTTGGGTAAGTTTTTTCTAAGGATGGTGTAACAGCTGATCCAAAGTAAGTGGAGGCTCACTTAGGTATGCCAGAACCAAATAAAATGTTAGTGAAGTCCAAGCAGTTTTAGGGCTTGCTAGTTATTAACATGAATTTATTCCAAATTTAGCTGACCTGACAGCACCCTTAAGATTACTCATTAAGAAGGGAAGCCAGTGGACTTGGGGCAAGAACCAGATAGTAAATGCTTTTCGAAAATTGAAGGAGACAGTAGTAAAATCACCAGTTTTAGCACTATTTAACCCAGTAAAAGATATTCACCTGCATGTTGATGCTTGTTCTCATGGTCTAGGATGTGTGATGCTGCAGGATGGACATCCTCTTGCATATGGGTCAAGGAGTTTGACAGAAACCGAAAAGAAGTATGCTCAAATTGAAAAGGAACTATTAGCAGTGTACTTGGCTTGCATAAAATTTCATATGTATATGTATGGATATAAAGTTCAGGTTTTTACTGACCATAAGCCATTGATCACTATTCTAAAAAGGGAGTTACATCAGACAACAGCCAGGCTGCAAAGAATTATGCTGGGTCTTTTGAAATATGACATAGAATTAAGATTTATCAGTGGGAAAAGTAATCTTATTGCAGATCCCCTCTCAAGGCTGTGCCTTAAATCAAAAGATGATTCATGTCAGTTGGATACAGTCCATGAGATGTTTTTAGCTCTGGAAACTTCTTTACAAGTGAGTGAAAAAAGGCTTCAAGAAATTAGGAAGGCTAAAAAGGAGGACCCTACCCCAGTTAAAGTAATGGATAGTTACATGAAGGGTTGGCCCATACAGGGTTCAGTTAATGATAAAGAATTTCAGAAGTATTTTAAGTTACAGGATGATATAATTTGTAGTGATGGTATGTTAATGTACCATGATAAGTTAGTCATTCCCATGAGATTGCAGAATGACGTTCTAAAATGTTTGCATGCAGGACATACAGGAGTCGAAAAAACAAAACCTAAAGCTAGAAAAGTAGTTTTTTGGCACAACATGAGCAATGATATTGAAAATTATGTCAAAGTGTGTCAATCATGTATAAAGTACCAATCAAGAGGCCCAAAAGAGCCATTACTGTCGCATAATGTCCCCAATCTTACATTTAACAAAATTGGAGCTAATATTGCAGAAATATCAAACGAATATTTTTTGATAGTTGTCGATTATTACTCAAAGTGGTTAGAAATCATCCCAATGAAGAGTAAGACTGCCAGAGCCATTACTGACAAGTTAAAAGAGTTATTTGTTAAATTTGGTATTCCACAATCTATTGTGTCTGACAATGTACCTTTCAATAGCTTGGATTTCTGGGAATTTGCCAGTGATTATGACATTGATCTTTGCTTCATTAGTCCTAAACACTCTCAGTCAAATGGACCTGCAGAGAAAGGAGTTGGTATTGCTAAAAGATTAATTCAAAAAATTGATTATGACCTGGATAACTTGTGGTATGCTCTACTGGAATACTGGAATACCCCAATAATAGAATTAGGTGCATCTCCGTCACAGCTAATGTTAAATAGACGTTTAAGGTCATTGGTGGCTACTACTCTTCTCAGTCCAAAGATTCCAATCAATATTGAAGAAAAAATTTGTGGAAGCCAACAGAGGCAAAAGTGTTATTATAATAGAACTGCTATGTATAAAGACCATGACAAAATTAAGAACTCAAAATATGTCTTATTGTTTAATATGTAATGGCAAGTGGGATAAATGCGAGTTGGTCAACCAAGCTGATACTCCCTGAAGCTATTGGGTTAGAAGAGAAGATGGACCTATGTTAAGAAGAAATTCTAGGTACCTCAAGCCAATTTAATTAAATGAAAAAAGGAGAGGTTGGTGGTTATGTGTAAGAGATTGGTTAATTAAATTGAAAAAAAAAGTAAAAAAGGGAGATGTTAGATATAGAAGTTATTGCTGTTGGTTGCCATGTAGCAGATGTTTGTTTTATGGTTACTCAGTAAACAGACTAGTTGGTGATATTGATTTTGTACTGTTGATGAAGTATTAAAAGAAATTAACTAGACATCACCTGATAAGTTTTTGCTTAAATCAGCAAAACTAAATACAAACGTCAAGTGATGACAGAGGTTGCACGAGAGGAGGAGCAGGCCAAGAAAGCGGAGCATCATTGATAGCTGCGACAGAACATGTCGGAATAGGAATGTGCGGAAGAGCAAGCTCGCAATTTAGAGCATCGCCCACAGCTACGACAGAACATGATGGAATCGGAGCACGTGGATGAGCATCTGTGACAGTTACGACATGCAATGACTGAAGAAGACATAGGTTGCCTGCGGGAGGATGACGACTTCTTCTGTGTCACGAACCTAGTTTCCTTGGCATTGTTGCACAGTTGATGTCGCTGCTGTGAGGTTCTGAGGCTGTGAGGTGACAGCAATGGAAAAGGATACATGTATAGAAATGATCAGCATCGCCTTACAAGTCCATCTAGCTATGTCCGTCTGTCTGTCTGTCTCTTTGCATGATAACTACCATAAAATTTGAGATATCAAGCTGAAATTTGGGTCATAAGCCTCTAGTAGTTCACAGACGTCACAGTTCTAAAATAGGTTGGATCGGACCAAAACCATGTTTTTTAATACAAAATTGAAAGTGGTGGTGTAGGGTATTTAAACTTAGGCAAGGCTGAAGATAAATTCTTTATTAGTTCCCTTTTGAGTTAGTATAAAAGTCCATTCTGTGAAAAAAATAGAAACATTTACGTAGCTTTATATGCTAATGCTATGCACATTCTGCAGCCAATGGATGGTGCTGTGATCAGTTGTTAAAAGAAAATTGGAGGCAGCAAGTGGGCAAGTGGCACATAAAAAAAATATATTTTGCTAAATTGTTGAAAGAAGTTGTGGGTCCATCACCAGTGATGAACTGCACCTGCCGTCAATGTTGGTGATTCTGTGTTGGCAAGTAAACTTTCATCACGTGGTGATGGCAAGGTAATGGTAATATGTATGAAAACATCTTGGTATGATTCCTACTGGCGCATGATATTCAATGATGACGCATTCTCTAAACAGAAGATGAGTTAGTGTAAAGAAAACGCCCAATTTAGACTGAGGTGGATGGGTATAATGAGGACAATTTAAAAAAAACTGTGTGCATGCATTATTTTCATGTCCATCTCCTTGAATATGTTTCACGATTTATCCAGTTTTCTCTGTCACTAGTACATCCGAGCTATAATTGAAGAATCATCTGCTGTCACAAGAATGGTTAATACATTTTACATTCTGTGTACAGAAAGAATAAGCAAAACATTACTGCTGCCTCACCGTCCAAACAAGGCAAGCCTGAGCAGGGCCCAGTGCAGCAGCACCTGCCCGCTACCCTCAGGATGGCACCTTGCCTTAAACCACCAAGATTATATGGGCTTCCAAAATTTTTCAAGGAACTAAATATCTCCATCTTATTATCCACACCATTAACCCATATCGCCAACCCACAAATTAGTGAGACATCTTGCTGACCTACAGAGACCATTTATGGGCAGGGCATACTCCTTTATGAAGAACGCTGCATTACAAGAGAGACAAGAATTACAGAGATGGCTCTAGTTGTGAATTTCAATGTGGAATCTTTGCTCATCAATATACTAGTGAAAGAAGCAGTGGAGATTGTTCATTCCTTCATCACAGAAGGACTTCTGTCTCTCTGGCCATCTGGTGGCAGGCCTTGACATTTGTGACATTGCAAATACTGTACCCCCAATGGTGCCACATATGACACAAAAAATAATGCTTACAGAGAAAAGTAAATGTATATTTACCTATAGGGACTGAAATATGAATCTAAGTACTTCAATTTGATGTATGTTTAAAAAGAAAAGGGTTGGCTTAATGCACAATCGTCCCTTCAAGGAGTTATGCTTAAATATTTTCAAATTCCCTTGCTTACATACCATGTGGATGATTTAGCACACTTATCGTACTTGGTAGTATCTATATAAACATTTTGATGTACACCCTGAGACATAGCGTGTGATTTTATAAATTGTAAATCTGTTTCAGGACCCCCCTCCATTGTGCTGCATCTTGTAACAATGTTGCCATGGTGCGGTTCCTGGTTGAAGCAGGAGCATGTATATTTGCAACTACTCTGTCGGACCGAGAAACAGCGGCTGAGAAATGTGAAGAAGATGAGGAAGGATTTGATGGTTGCTCAGAATACCTATATAGTGAGTATTTCCTTTCATTAATTGATTAAATATAAAATTTTGAAAGTGCTTCTTGTGTATAAGCATTACCAGAATGTTTGAGGAGGTCAGGTACATATATTGAAACCTCATTGGTGAGTGTACAGGTGATAGCAAGACCTCTGCTTTTGCGAGAGATGTCTAGGACTGTCAGTTGCAATGACATCAATATAGTAATTGGAACAGAGAGCTGCCTTTTAGAGGATATTTTTGATAGCGAAGTTTTTCCGACAGGATATAAAATCTATAGACATGATCGACCCTATAGGACTGGCAGTGGAGTATTCATAGCAGTTAAATCGTATTTGAATTGTACCACACACTCATTAGACGACAATGGAAAAGAGAGCGTTTGGTGTACCATTAAGCAACAAAACAAAAGAAATATGCATATATGCTCATTTTACAGGCCACTAGAGTCCAAAATCAACGTTTTCTATAAATTAGATGCTCAATTAATATCATTTACCCGGAAGATAACAAAAGTGTATTAGTTATCAGTGGGGATTTCAACCTCCCAGCTATAAATTGGAAAACCAATAGCGTTGAACCAAGGACAAGGAAGCGTGGTATAAGCGAGGCCTTACTTAATACACTTTCAGACCACACTCTTACTCAAATTGTAAACAAACGTACAAGAGGTAATAAAACATTAGATTTTGGCTGTTAGTCACCCAACAATGATTAAACACGTCGAATTCTTCGAAGGCATAAGTCATCATGAAGTAATTTCTACGACTCTGAAAACAACAGTAAATTCCACTGTAAAACCCAAATGCAAAGTCTACTTATTTGAAAAATGCGATTACATAACATGCGGAGAGACATTAGAAGCTTCATTCACGAAATTCGTAGCAACAATGAAGGACAAAAGTGAGGAAGTATCATGGAAATATTTTTTGGAAATATTACGTATAGGAATTGATGATATATTCCATACAAATTCAAATGGGAGAGGAAAGAACCTCGTTGGTATAACCACGAAATAAGGCGGGAGCTCAGGAGACAAAGACACTTACACAATCTATGTAAAAGTTCTATTAAGTCAGGTAACAAAACAAAGGAGCTTGTGGCGAGAGAAATATACGTTGCTCAATGGTAAAAAATGAAGAAAATAATGTGCACTACTCTACGAAACCTCAAGAAAAATATCCATGGTAAATTACTAGCTAAAAACCCCAAGCCATTCTGGTCTTACGTGAGAGAGCTCCTGGGTGAATCTTCGAGTACTGGATACAAATGGCTAAGTGGTCACCAACAGTATCGACAAAGCCAATTTATTAAACCACTACTTCGAAAGGGTAATCACTAAGGATGACACAATACACAATTTAGACATTCCTGACAAAAACGAGCCGATGTCTGACATAACAATTCAACGTCATGGAATAATTAAACAACTGCGTTCGATTAGAAGTAACAAGTCCTCAGATCCAGAAGGAAATCCTGCATGCATGTCCAAGGAGTTAGCGCCACAGATAGCACCATTCTTAGAAATTATATTTAACAAATCATTATCCGAAGGCAAGGTGCCCCTAGACTGGAAAATAGCCAACGTCACTCACATATTCAAAAAAGGAAATAGATATGACTCAGGAAAATACCGGCCTATAACATTAACATCACTTTTATGCAAGATCCTTGAACACATTGTCGGTTGTAATATTATGAAAGTCCTGGATAATTGGACCTTCTTACATAGCAGTCAGCATGGCTTCCTTTAGGGAGGTCCTGTGAATCACAGCTTGCGCTCTTCCTTCATGATATCCTAAAACCAGGTGAATCAATTAAGCAAGTTGACACGATATTCCTTGATTTCAAGAAGGCATTCAACAAGGCTCCTCACAAAAAACTCATATATAAATTGCAGTCATGCAGAGTTAATAGAAAAATATTGAATTGGATGAGTGACTTTCTCAGTGATCAAAAACAAAAAGTAGTTATTGATGGTTTTAGCTCTGACATGGTTGAAGTCACATCCTGTGTTCCTCAAGGAAGTGTGATCGGCCCTCTTTTATTCATTATTAATATTAATGACCTAAGCTCCCGAGTTAGCAGTAAATTAAGATTATTTGCAGATGATATGGTTATCCACTGTGAAATAAACAAAGACGCGGACTTTGAAGCTCTGTCATCGGACCTTAATGACGTTCATTTGTGGTGCCAGGAGTGGGGGTTAGAATTAAATATCAACAAATGCACCACAGTTCACTTCCTGCAAAAGTCGTCACAAAAATGCCATACCTATACTGTGGGTGGAGTAATCATAAAATCTTCAGATAAAGTAAAATATCTTGGAATTACCTTAACTTCTGATATATCAAGGGGATTACACATACAGAACATATGTGGCGCAGCACTAAAGAAACTAGGTTTTGATAAGCGTATAGTAAGAAGATCCTTGGATGAAAAAGCCAAAGAGAGATACTACATCGCCCTGGTTATGCTACATCTTGTATACGCTGTGAGCATTTGGGACCCTGGTCTAATTGATTTAACCAAAAAAATTAATAAAATACAAAGGAATGCAGCGCGCTTAATCAAAAACTGCTATGAGAGACATAGAGAATATAATCATGACTCCTCACTACATCTCTAGGTCTGACAGATGCGATAAAATAAGAGAGATACACAGCCGAACAGATTGGTGCAGAAACTTGTTCTTTCTGCAAACAATATGCGACCACAATAACAATTGTGCTCAACTAAATACACTCCTGTAATACATATCACCATTTCATCTCGAAAATAAACTTACACCTATACAAGGCTGGTGATCTGACACCCCTTGCCACACGCCCATGTGGCGGCTCGCAGAGTACTATGTAGATGTAGAGACCAGCATTTCCATCTATGGTACAAGTATGTGTAAATGTGATAACCGGTCGCTACCTTAGTGAAATTTTAAATGCTGCAAGTGAAACCATAGGAAATGCATTAGATAAATGAGTATGTAAATATGATATATGTCTGGTTTAGGTTTAGGTAATATGTCCAAGGCTGTTGTCCATTGCATTTCATTAAGGATACCTTTATCGCAGCTTTGGTTAACGTCCAAAAATGACATTACAACTTAATGAAAAAAATGCAAAATGAAAAAATCATCTTCAGCAATTTTCTCAAATACTACTTGTGTAAAGGGAGAGTTTATAAGATTTTCTAAAGGGGCACTCATGAGGTATCATTGTCATTTTCATTACTAATTGGAATTAACCCACAAAAAATTTTTCTGATGGTGAGAACCAAGTAGACATTTATGTACAAAGTCATTATGTTACTTCACTACTTTTGTGTTTATGTATTTAAAATTTCACTGTGCATGCTGTATTGTATTTCCAAGAAATTCTCCATTGAATTTTAGGTTATCCTTGGTCTTTTGGGTACACATTAGCTTAGATAATCTAGGCTTGCTGTACTCTCGTAGCTTGTAGTGGGGTGGACCAGAAAATTGGCTCTAAGTAAAATCATAGAGCATAAAATGAACTGATGGAAATAAGTTACAATGCATGATCTACTGTTTTGTATGTCCTTTCATAACATTTATATCCCTTCCCTATCAAGATGGCCCATGCTGATAATGTCTGTGTGTACTGCTCGGAAATAATGGGCATAAACAAGTTCTTCTGAAGTGTGATTTGGGATGTAATACTTTTTATCATGCAAGCTGTGTTGCTGTATCCAAAACATGTCAATTTGATTGCTAACATTGTCAATCTTCTTTATCGATGCAAATTATGCTCAATACTACTGATTTCTACATGTGACTACCTAGATAAAATTCAGGCCTGGCAAGAAGACCTACACAGTTCAGTATTAGATCTGAAATATAAATTTGCTGACTGTTTACAGCTGATTGAGACCCAAAAAAGGGAAATTAACTCTAAAGTGTGATGTACTTGCAGGTAAACCAGTAAGTAGTAATTGAGAGCCCACTCACACCAAACTGTCGCTTGAAGGCCATACTGTGAATAGTATTTCCTCTGAAAGCTGCATGCCTAAGGTAGACTCTGAGACAATAATGATTTGAATTGATTATGATTCATCTTGCAAACCCATGAGTGAAACGTGTGCAGAATCCAGCGTTGTCTCGAAAGATGTATCGTTCATTGGCTATCATTTAGGCGTTAATACGAGTCCTGAGAGCAGTGATGTGATTGACGATGGGAAAAACTGAAGACTGGGTAATGGTGACCAAAATGGTAAGAAAAAACAGTCAAGTTTTCCATGGTCGATAGCGAAAAGGTAGACAACCCCAGTCTCCAATCCAACAAAATGGCAGCTATGCACCATACCCACCACACGGGTGAGCTCCATGTGAAACCCAGCAAGTGCTACCATGAAGTAGTAGTGGGAAAAATGGGTCGTCAATAGGGATGGTCGGTTATGAGAAAAAAACCGGTTTTAGGTTAACCGGTCATTTTCAGTGTGTAGAGTACTCGAGTATTAAAACCTGATGAATAAAAATGGTTATTTTCAGGTTATATAACCTGAAGCATTGCGTATTGCATATCTCCATAGTAATATAGCAATGTTCATGATTTATGGGCTAAACGGTATCATAACTATAATATATAATTAATACTATAACGACGTGCTTTAGGCGAAATTACTGATTTTTAAAATCTCTGATTGGTAAATAGGGCAGGAATTGATATCAACATCTTTTTGCCATACCTAACAAAGCCACTTAATTCCCCATATTCTATAGCATTGCTCGTATGCCATCACGATTTCCTTGGCCCCCTAATTTTTCGCAACAAAATTGAGCAGCTACTTTACGCACAGAAGTGAAGCATCTATACTAAAGTCAATCCTCTGAATTTGTATTTATCCATCGAATATTTTTTAGTGATTGCAATTCTTTATTGTGACTGATTTAAATCTCTGTGAACTTGTTTATACATTTTTAAAAATTTTTTATTGATAAAATATTTTTGCATTGACAAATCCTACACATACACAAGAATGCCAGGTCTTTGGAGAAAAAATTATTGTTATATTTTTGAACCTCGTGCTGCTTCATGTATTCCATTGCATCCGAGCATCTGATCGGCAGCATGAAGTACCTAGATTCCCCGACAGAGGGCAGTGCTCTGGTTATTTTGCCCAGATTTTTTTGTGGTCATTCAGGAAATAACCGTTGCCCAGAAATAACTGAATACTCGCTCTGAAAAAAACCGGAGCTGTTATTTCTCCAGGAGTGGCCAGGAAGTTTTTCGTCGGTTATATGAGGAAATAACCGAGCGCTCAGTAGACTTCTGCGCAGAAAAACTAGAGCAGGTTATTTTGCCAGCAGGATTTATTCGGTTGTAGCAGAAAATAACTGAGCACTCAGTAGACTTTATGCGCTGAGAGCTGGTTATTCTTCGGTTATATCAGAAAATAGCCGAGCACTCTGTTGTCTCCTGAGCAGAAAAATCTTTCCTTTCAGGTTTTTTTTTCGGTTATGTGAGTGGATTTGAGTACTCGTGTCCTGCTGTTGCTGTGGTAGGTTATAACAGTTTCAACCGGTTATTATAAGTGAATTAAGTGTTTGGTTTTGAAAACCTATTTCAGTTTACATTATTTGAAGGTAATGTCGGTTGTTTCTAGGTATTCTTTCAGATATGCTGTTCAGATATTAGTACAATAATACTATGTTGTGTGAAAACTGGTGGTGACTTAATCTACATTAGTTAACATTTATTGTTTAAAATATTATTTCAGCTATCGGGGCATATTTATTACTTCAATTCTAATCTTGTGCCATTTTTATAAGCTGATTTTTTTCTAAAACAATGGAATGCTATTGTGGTAATGAAGGAAGTTTTTTCCCCGAAGGAAAAAGAAAATCTTTGTATAGAAATATACCGAGGTTCACTATGAAATTTTTCAGAATCAAGTGTGGTACCTACCTACCTAGTGAATGAATTTGTGTCTTGAATGTGAATAAATGGAAATATGTTCATCCAAACTATAGGTAGGTATGTGACAGAATATTTTTGGTTTGGAAATTTGGATTAAACTGTAGCAATGAAGGATATGTGCATCACACAAACTTCTTGCCCCTCTTTTTTTAAATAATTTAATGTCCTTTCTTCCGTAGTTGCCATTATTATTTCATCAATAGTTTTAGAATAATAAATAACCCAGTCAACACAAACTATGGCCAAACTGGGGCCGAACTTTGGCCATAACTGCCACACTAGGGCCACTATCCAGCCAAACATCAGCCATAGATATTGTGTTGACTGGGAACTCATATGGATTAGGTAATTTTCAAGGTGTGAATATCCATCATGGTATACCTAATGGAAATTGGGAAATGAATTAATTAGTACTATCATACTTGATCTTATTTCAGCCAAATATGAACTACAGTGGAATGAAAAAGAAATCCAGTATTTTAAGGGAAAATATATTTATAAATCCCTGTATCAATTTAACATCATTACAAACTGCATTTGTTCTTCAAAAGAAACAATGTTGCACCATTGATACAGAGGTCACCTATTCAAATATTATTCACATAAAACATGCATCAAGTAAATAGTATTGTACTTAGAGTAGCTATAATATGTATATATTCATAACAATTCTGAAATATTGAATCTAACTAAATTATTTAACTTTTTAATACACAGTAGAACCTCGATCTATCGTTTTTCAAGGGGATGGGCAAAAAAAACGATGGATGTGGGAAAACGAACAATGCGGGAAAAGATTTCCTGGGAGCCAAAACGAGATAAAGATGCGAGAATTTTATGGTAACTTTTCTTAGTAGAGGGAATATTAAAGGAATTTCTCTTAAAAGCGGGAGAATTTTTAAATTTAATGAAAATACTTCGTGTATCTCTAATTTTTCATTTGACTACTATCTGTTTAAAATATTTTATTAGTATTACATATCCCAATGGTGTCTTGGATGATAAAAGTAAATAAACAAGGTCCATTATCATGTTATTGGATGATCCTCAAGCCCGCACACCGACCTATCCATGCATAGAAATTTATTCGTTTCAAATATCCTTGAGGGTGAGAAGTGCGCCTAAAATTTGTTGGGGAGGATGTAATCTTTTTTCGCGCTTTCCATTGTGCTCCGCTGATGGAGGAGTGCCACCCGTTAAAGATGGAGTGAGCTTGACGCTACCAAGTGTACTCTTGTTTATCTGGAGCAATCGCTCCACATTGGCATTTCTAAATTAACACCAATTTCAAAAGAATAAATCATTTTGATGGGCCACGGTGCCTAAAAAACAAAAAAAAAACATTTATGGCAATGCAAGCCCACGTCAGACAACGGACGAGAAGGAACTTAGCCCACACTCGTAGGACTTCCACTACAACAAACTAATGGTTGAAACATCTGCGTTACCTTCAGCCGTCTTAAAACACCCATTTTGAACAGTTTCGGCTTTAGGCTCAGAAATAAATACTTCAGGAAAATGAATAGACATAAATACCTATTTTAACTGGCTAAACACGGAAAAAATAGAAAAAGGAAAGAGCACAGAGCACGTAGGGTTTGGCCGCGCGTACTAGGAGCCTGCGAAGTGACCATGATGAAGGTCGGAGTGACTGAATTGCCGACGTTACAAGCCACGCCCACTGCCCTCTAGTTGGTTCCGCGAGTCACATGACGAGAAACCCCACCTCCCTCCCTTCCCTGAGCCACTCCCCCGTTTAAGCCCATGTGGCCCACGTCATTTGAAATAATGCACTGGTTACATACAAGAATTGGGTGAGACAGGTAATTGGTGGACCCTGTTTTCCGCCAGGAGGGACAGGGCAGGTGGAAGACCTTTGACCCTTCTGAACCTTTCCGTGGAAAGGGCCCCACCCCCTGAGGGGCGCATAAGTGGAACCTTAGTTAATTTTGCTAAATTTTTAAAAAAGTTTTTAATCGGCATAAATCTACAGAACAAGTATTATATGAAGTTTGTCCATTATTTTCTGTTACATTTGATACCAAACACCAAGGAAATCTGTTGATATTTACCCACATGGGTTATATCAGATCTCGATATGGTGCCGAGAGCGAGCTTATGACAACTACTGGTAAGAGAGCATTGAGAGGATAATAGGAAGAAAGGTTAGAAGCTCATGGCGAAGGAATGCAGCCGCTAAAGAGCGAGGTAGGGACTCGTTTGGGTAGGAAGACGGCGAACGATAGAAGCGGGAAAACGATCAATGCGAGAACGATAGATCGAAGTTCTACTGTATTTTAAATTTTTGAAATGTGAAAAATTTAAATCTACACATTGAAAGTTTCTTAAACAAAATACATCACAGAGGTCAACCCCTTTCTCTGACACAAAGTGAATAAAACTCAAGGACCATGAAATAATTGTATGAAGGTACAAAATGATGCGGATATAACCTAAACTTACATATGGGTCAATTTGACTTCTTCTTGGGCTTCCCATGGGAGTTGGTCAACTGTGGAGCTTCTGGTGTTACATTTCCTAATATTGATCATCTAAAGACCCCAGAAAAATTAGCTGATTTAGGTGATCAGGAGTCAGCCGGCTTCTATGGTCACTACTTATGAAGTTCAGAAGTGAACCACTCTCTCTGATGCAACGGAAGCCCCTAATACGGTAAAGTACTTCATTGCCACCTCGTACATCCCAGGGAAGGCACTTCTGCTTTCCTTCCAGAATTTAATGGGATTGGCTGACCTATTCAGCAGGGGTTGGTTGAGATATAATTTGAATTCTGTGGGTAAGCTCCCATCTTGAACATCAGAAACCCCAGGAATACTTTCAGCTGCTATGGCATCATGCACTGACCAAAGGTCATTGGCATTTTGGGGGTTGGTATCTATTACTATGGAAACTGTTACTCCTCAGTGCTGCCTTAATTTCCTCCCTTAAATTAGTTATAGCTTTTGAAGTGTTAAGGGGTGATTTAAAATGTATCTTTTTAAAGCATGGGTCTATAAAAGTGGCTGAAACCAAAATAAGGTTTTCCTTAACGGGGTCTAATCTCTTTGCTACTTGCTCCTTCAATTTCTGTAAAAGCTCACCAGCCACAGGATTGACTACATTTATTTTTGACAATGCAAGGCGTATGTAATTGCTCAGGGGAATTATAAGGCTACCACTCACATATTGATCTCCCAATACGTGTACTGTGGAGGCCTCAAAAGGTCTTAAAATCCCAACAACATCTCCCATGATGTCCAACTCCTCTGCCGTTGGCATGGTAGGAGCATCCTTGTGGGATGGGGAGAGGAGTATCTTACCCACTATCGGCGATAGTGATATCAACCTTTCAATTCAGTAGTAAGTGGAGTTCCATCTGGTGGGCACCTCCTGTTTCAAGTATAAGAAAGTGCCCTCACTCTTCCCCTCCTTCTTCTGCTCCTCTCTCAAGTGGTCTTGGGCCACATTACTATGTTTAAAGTATGCCACGATTTTTTTTATTTTTTCAATTATTATTATATAGACATCATTTCCTTCAGGTCACTGCACACGTTGACTGCTGTGTGGTGTGGAGTGAGTTGCTTTACTCCCAAAATCATTGACACCACATTGGAGCTTTGTTCATCTGTAATGAAAAAGAAATTATGCCACAATTTGAATACAAATGTCAAGCTTCACAATAGAGAAATTTTCATTGGATGTGTAAGAGATAATTAAACCCTGTTAATATGGATCTACTGACTAATTCCCTCAATGACTCACAAATTCATTTACAATTCATTGAGAGAGAGAGAGAGAGAGAGAGGGGAGGGGGGGGGAACTTGAAAAACAAAACCTTTGGGGCCTAGCAATATTTAATATTATCATCAGCAGTATTTTATTCACTTACATAGGGAACTTGACTTTACCTGATCTACTTGACCAGTGGGGCACAACAATAGTTAAACTATATTTCTAATTGATTAATTTATAGTTATAAAACTCAAACACTCTTGTTATATTGATATACATTACCTTAGACAGCTATGGGTAATTGGGGAAGTGTTGGGTATGAGGAGGGCTTATATTTTGCCAAAGGGCCTGGCTTAGCTTTGGTGGCACTGAGGATGTAATTTTAGTTTCACCATTATTGGTACTTTAAATGGTAGAGGAGTTCACTGCTCCTCTCATGTGACCCTGATTTTCCTACTTTGTGAACATGGGCGTAATTTCAGCTTTTTAACTGTGGTGGCAAGGCCTACCCTGTGGTATGGAATACCCCCCCAGGTGGAGGGGGGGTCCGGGCCCGGAAAATTAAAAGAAAAAAATTACAGACTTGCCACTTGCGGACGTCGACATTGCTTATCCTAGTTCTTCATGTATCTAATGTTTGTTATTATTTATAATGTCACGCCTATTACTCCACTAGTTCTATCTAAATTTATTATGTACAAGTTTTAAATACACATGTTATTTTTCTGAGCTAAATTAGGTATGACTAATGAAGAATCAAGGAAGTTCAAGAAAGTACCATGCATGTAGAATTGTATTCTCCAATTGTTTTTAAATTATTAAGGTTTTTACTTCTAAATACTGGGGTGACAAAATACAGGGTTGGACAATTCTGGGCTGGCAACTGCCACCCCTTGCCACCCCCGAATTACGCCTCTGTTTATGAAGAATGGGTGAATCCCTATACTGATATCAGGTTATTTCATTGTAAACTGTCATAAGCAAGGGTGCCTGTTGGATATCAATGGGAGGAAAAAGTCACCATGAGTCAACAACAACTATGAGCATAGACTAGACGAAGGACGAGGACTAGAAAATGCTAAAATTCTAAATAAAATCAATATATTTAATCTTATTTTTTGCAATTTTTGGCAGGTGAACTATTGAAAGAATGAAGAAATTTAAAGAAGGACTGATTCCTTCCCAATAATTGCCTAGAACTATGATTTCTAATTTAATTTCACTGCCATGAAATGAAAAATCAGTTTTATGTGTATGTCTTATGGGGAGTTACAGACAAATTTATGTGATTAGCATTTATCATATAAGATATTCCTTTACATTTTCAATCATTGTATTTGATGTTAATTAGTTAGGGAATTTTATTTATTTATTTAAAAATTATCCAATATTATTAATATTATCAATTATCAATATTTCTAAAATTTACAAATATCACTCAAATACTGATCTAATTTCCTTATCACTACAACTCACTGCAAAATTGTTGGTAGGGGAAAGTGGGGTAAAAGCGGGTACCATAACTTTAAACTTATACAGTTTCACTCTGATTCAATAATAAGGCCAAAAAAGACAATTATATGCTACACAAATTATTTCTTTCACCAAAAATATGCTTGTTTGGGTTCAAAATGTTCTTTTCTCTGAGATTATGAAATCTATTTGAAAAAGGTGCAAATACCCGGTTTTACCCCATGGGTGGGGTAACATCGGGTACCTGTAAAATAAGTGCAAAAATTGTTTTCAAGTTGTTTATTTAGTATGTATAAAAAAACACTTTTAGCTTATGAACAAAAGTCACATATGAAAGTATCATCATCTTCTTCGAAATTGGAACAAGCTTTGTGAGCCCACAGTCGACACTGAGAGCACTGGATCCATCCCTCTCTTGCCCGTGATTGTGAGTACAGTTCACTGCAAAAAATGCAGGCCTTGTGGTCTTCCTCATCTGATGAAGACTTCCAAAACTTCCTTCTCATTTTTATTTTTTACTGTTTTACTTTGTTTCATCTTTTTTCCTCCTTTCTTTTGGTTGAAACCCTTTCTTTCTTTATTCGGAGGGAACAATTTTCTTTTAGGGGCATTCTTTTCTTGTCTCTCCTGTTCTTCTTTTTCCAATTCCATCTTATATGGCGTTGAAGTGAGAATAGCAGTTTTACCTTTATTCCGATTATTCTTCTTTTTGACCCTGTGTTCTTCTTGAAGAGGACTCATCAGCATTATGGGGGAAATGGAGAGTGAGGAACCACATGAGGATATTGATGGTTGAGGTTCTAAATCCTTAGCTGCCTGAAGAGGTTCGACTGTTTTTTCTGATACAGTTGTAAGTATGACACTGTTGACATCTGGCTCATATTGAGGTAGCTGAAATGACTGGCATGCTTGAGCTGTGGTCATGTGAGGCCTCACTGTGGTTTCAGAGGGAGCAAACAAGTGATCTGGAAATACATCGCGATTAAACGGGTATATTCCCGTTTTTACAAAACCTGCGATAGCAGTTTGCATGATAGCAGCTCTTGTGAACGCAGCAGTAAAAAGTTTTCCTGTTTGGTGAATGGTCACAGCACAACCAGGAGGTGGAACTAGCCATTTTCTAACCTCTTGTTCATAGTAAGCACTGAGTGGCGCCATAAATGAAACATCTAAAGGCTGGAGGCGGTGAGTAGTATGAGGAGGAAAGCACAAGAGGGTAACACTATTTTCACGAGCAATATCAATGAGTTCTATGCTCTTGGTGTGAGATCTATGCCCATCAAAGATCAGAAGGACAGGTTTCTGCGGTGAAGGATTAGCATATTCAATGAAGCGTCTGAACCAGTGAAGAAAAGATTCAGCGTTGATCCATCCACTTTCATGATAGTAGGCAAATGATCCAGGAGGAGCGTTGTCCATCAATATAGGATTTTCACGTTTTCGAGGGAAGACAAACATGGGTGGCATGGAATACCCAGCTGCATTAATACAGATTTCAGAAGTAACGAGAAGTCCTCTCTCAGCCAAGGACAAACAGCCCACTTCTTTTTTCCCTCGAAGGGCTAATACCTTTGACGGCTTATTAGGCACCGTCAAAATCTCAGTCTCATGGACGTTATATATGTTGTTTGGGGAAATATTATGTTTTTCAAATATGGAATGCAACAGATCAAAGAATTTGCTGACAGCTGTGCGATTAAATCCCTTAGCTCGAGCAATAGATGTTTTTTCTGGATCCCTTAATGATATGTTGCGATGCCTTTTTAGAAATCCATAGAGCCAGTCCTTTCCAGCCATCTGTGTTGTCTTGTTAAAATTAACCGGGATATTATTACGTTCAGCCAGCTCAAATGCAAGCCTCTGCACGACATTCAAGGTAAACCCAAAAATTCTCTCTTCTAGAAACAAAATGTGGTTAACTGGTTCAGTTTCTTGAGCTACTGTGAAAACTGTCTTGAACCTCCCTAAAGATTTTTCTCCAGCCAATTCTGCATAAATATCTCGTTTACGAGCCTTCTTAACTCTGTCTTCTAAGGTAGACTGTGGAACACTGAAGGTTTTTGCAGCTTTTTTGTACTCCATTCCCCTGTTCAACACTTCTTGAAGAGCTCTAACCATGCTTTCTGGAGACCAGCTCTGCCTGTTTGTCTTCCTCAGGTATTTTTGTGGCATTACTTGAAAAAGAAGGTTATAGCCTTATAAGTAAGGTTAACTTATAAGTATGAATGAAAAAATATGCACCCTTTTCATTAGAATGTAAAAGAAAGGATTTAGGTAGGTTATAAGGCTTTCTTCAATGTATTATTATAATTGTTACCATATATTTATTATCTATTAAAATAATGATTATATTATCATGCGTATATTAATTAGAATAGTATTTTTCATATCTATGTAAAACAACACACATGCGTGCGCACGCACAAGTTAGTACCTTATGTTTAACTATGAGGATTATTTTCCATTGCAAAAGAGTGTGTATACCTACTCATTCAGTTTTACAGTTGGGGCAAAACCGGGTAGTGCCCGGTATTACCCCAAGCCTGGGTACCCGATTTTGCCCCTCCATGACATATTGTAAACAATTTGGCGTCTCAGCCATATGCGTGCGAAGTAAAAATCTACAAACATGTTAAAATATGTGTCTAAAGATACATGAGTCAGGAAAACACTTACCTGCAATAATGCACCATATGTGTGCGAACAGTACAGCTTAGAAACCCCACACGAAATCGAAAGTAATTGCAGGAAAACACAAAAAGATTTACCACAACACAACAAACGTGCACCGGTTTATATGAGTGAGCTTCCTCATCTGTCCTTGAAACCTCGTAGTAGTTCAAGTGATTTCCGCCAGTTAGAAGCATTTACTAGGGAGATATAGGGGTACCCGGTTTGACCCGCCTACCCGGTTTTACCCCACTTTCCCCTACATTACGAGAGTATAATAGTTTAGGCTTACCAATGAAGTGTCCAGTCAAAACAAGGACACTTTTGGTGGAATTCATCACTGTTGCTGCATCTGCAGTGAAGGAAACTCTCTTCATGCATTTCAGTGTCTGGCGTACAATGTTGTGAAGGGCTTCGTATTTCTGTGAAGGCATCCTGGTAATCTATAATATGGAAAAATAGAGTTTATTAGTGTGATATATACTATTTAATTTTACCATTTGCTGTGCAAAATCAAGTTTATCTGACCAAGAATATTATTTTTAGACCCTCAGTAACAATTGACCCCTCCCGAATATTTTCCTGTGATTTTGCCCCCCCCACTTTAATTTCCAATCGCTGCCACTGAGGACATCTGTCTCTGGAATGATCAGTGGTAGTCCTAAGACCAATAATTCACTTTCCATATATGTGTATTGAAGAGATTTTAACTACTGTCAGTGACACAGTCTCAGATACTGCACAATATTCAATAATTAATTTTAATGCAAGTAATCTACGTCAATGTCAATCCATTATGAGCAGGGGCGGTTGTAGGAGTTTGTGAAGGGGGCGCTATGGGGTGTGGGGGGGGAAATGGAGGAAGAGCTTGTGCTTTCTTTGTGCCTTCACAGCTATTGTTTTTTACTTATTAACTTATCAAGTAAGATAAGAATAAGGGGAATCTGACTAATCATTTAAGGCCTACTGTATAGACATTCAATAACATGAAATGAATAACAATAATTTTTGTAGACATAAAATCATTTTGAGACCATTTTATCAAGTGCAATTCTTAGGCCAATTAGGGGGAGGGGGTACAGCCCCCCAACCTCCTCCTTTGGAAACGCCCCTGATTATGAGTAGGGACCGTGAAAAGTGATAAATAAACTCGAGGGAAAGAGGTGTAAAAATCATAGCCCCAAATGGGCCTATATTAACAGTGCAAAAATCTCTAATTTCATGTCCCAGTCATGGAAAACATATTCATGTGGTTCTCAATTCAAATTAACAAAGAATAATATTAGATACATACAATGGTAGATTATCTTATCTTCAGTGATACATAAAACACGGGTGCCCACCCCCTCAATCCATAGGCAACCCGCACATACAGCGTTCGCCGGTTGGATGGCCATTGAGTTACCTATGTTATAGCTGGTGTATTTAGCGTATATCCCCGGTGGTGGCGGGGTAAAGTCTTCGCCTGCTAGCCCGAGGGTTGCGGGTTCGAGTCCCGTCTGGGTAAAATCTGCCCACGACATGGGTGTTTGTGTCTCGTCTGTTGATACTGTTATCCACCCGACGTAAATTGGCTCATTGTGCTGTACTTGGGATAGTGAAGATAAATAAAAATAAAAAATAAATCTCTTGATATTTTTTATCCAGGGGTGCCCTTGGGGGGGAGTTTTATGGCGCACAGTACGCCATTGAAATTTTGGGGGGAGGGGGGCTTGATGATAGCGGCGCAGTCACGTAATTAACAATGACGTATTTATTTCATGCCATGAATTTGCAAACATTTTTCCACCGAAGGAGACGACGACTTTTATTACGCGTCTTTAGAAACATATGAAAAGCAACATTTGAAAATGTCATTTTTTTCACTAAATATCGAGCGATAGATTTAAAAAATGCGAAATTTTGCATAAAATATCGCGCTAACAGCCCAAAAACTAAACATTTCATGAGATATAAGGTACTCGTAAAATTTCGGTGAATTTCGCTAAAGTACAAGTACATTTCATGGACACGCTTTAAGTTGAACAAGGTATCCCAGGAAATCTCACACAATTGATCACAGAATGAATTTACACAATCGTTAGGGCCATACCTTCTATAAATCTTATACACCACGTCCTTTGACTTTGGATTACATAACATTTGGGCATAATGGTCAGAAATTCCTAAGTTGATTACCGTAGTGAGATGATTATCAGTCAATTGAAGATTTGTGATAACCAGGTCGATATTTTTCGAGGAGGTAGCAGTTTCTCTGTTTGGGGAACTGATCAGTGAAGTCAACCCATATAGACCCAGAACTTCACGGGGTTTGGTGGAATTGTCATTGCGGGAGGACATTTCAACATTGAAATCACCACAAATTAAAACCTTGCTCTTCTTTCCAACACTTAAATGTAATAGTTGTTCAAATCCCACAAAGAAGTCATCGATCTCACCGCATGGAGGCCTATATAAATAAATACACAATTATCACGTTCCCTATGTTGACACCGATAGATATTTCAATTGCTGCAATTTCTATACATCTCTCTTTAGAAATCACCTTTTTAAAAACAATTGCCTTTTAGGTGTAGTTGTTTTTCACATAAATGCACACACCTCCATTTTTGTATTGCGAGCGGCAACAGAAGTCAGCCAGTGTGTACCCATCAAACCCATACGATTTCATTTCCTCAATTTTACACGTGTTCACTTAGGCAAACAATCGATATGTCGTAGTCACACATTACCGCATTCATAATCGGCAATTTGTTGCGGATGCACTGCATGTTTGGTGTAATACAGTACACTTAGCAAGCCCATTACCTTTTTTTGAGTGTCCTAGTCATTTCTGACTCGCTGCAGCGTCCCTCATAGACCTCGTAACCATCTGGCTCTCGTTCCGCGATTGCAAGGGCTCCGTAGAAACAGATGACACGGATTCCGGTGAAGTGGTTGCCTCCCGATCATGGGAGACGACTCCGTTCGCCTGGTCGTGAACACGATTATTTGCCCTTTTCAGGAGCGATGGGTCTCGACAGGTCTCGACACTGTGACCTCACTTAGCCAGGTTTCCTTTTTCTTCAATTCGTCAAAGATAGAGAAGTCTGCGCCGACTTTAAAAGACGCGGAATGTATAGAAGCGAATAACAATTCGCAAGTAAACTCCTGCCCACAGAACTTTTTCATTAAGTGATTTTTTTATATCTTCCGGTTTAGTTTAGGGTTTAGCACGACTCACAAATAACCAAGCTCGCCTGGGTACGCCTGAGAAGTCGCTTGTGTCCATGTCGTTCCCAATAATCCAGGGCTTTTAGCGATCGTTTTTGCTTGCAACCCTGTTCTTTCTTTGATTACTTCAGTGAAAGAGCCTTCTTCATTCGGGATTTCGCCAGTGTCCGTAGCTAAAACCTGCTGCTCCCAAACCGCTGCCTCCCTCTTCACTGTAGTCACAGACGTATTGTACGTCGGCGTTGAGTTTGAACTATCATTCGGGACATTCCTTGGAACCATGTATGATAGCTCAAGATCCGGCTTATCGTTTACAACCACTTAAGGTTTCTTCATGGGCAACACTTGTTCGGTCGGAGAAACTTTATCGCAGTCAGCAAACGAAACACGTTTTACCTCCTTCTCTAGCTCGTTCTCCTTTGTCAGCTTCTTTAGTTCATATTTCAGGAATTCGATGTCGTCAGCCATATTGACATACATATGTTAGGACGACGAGTGACGAGGAGCATGGCAGCACTGTCCACTAAGCGACACGGCGGAGGGGAAGGGAAGCTAGGGAACAGAGGGAGGGAAAAGACGGGGCAGTGAGTGACGAGCGAGCGGAGTGCGTGGATGTAGACAAAGAGAGTGTAATAAAGGAGTGATTTTGAAAGAGAGTTTAGTGGCGTGTTTGTTACCCCGGCATCCTTACAGTTCAGAAGTGGGATCTGGACGAATTAGACAATATAAGATCTGCCTGGTTAGAAGCTGAGGGAAGTGCAACCAACCAGACGAATCGTTTCGAGGGGAAACTGGCTGAGAGACGGTCGACGACTCCTCGTTACGACGCCCGGGAGGAAAGGATCATTGGCGGAGAAAAGTTAAGAAGGGAGCAAAGAGACGCGATCGCTGCCGGATCGTGGCTATTGTTGACTGTGAACGCATCCCCCGATTTTGTGACACGTACGAGGTCAGTAGAGTACTGTACTGTACTGTACGCGCTGTAGTATTATTTCCGGTGTGCGCCACGCCGAACCACCATAACTGCGGGTAAGAGGCTAGCAGGACAGTCGAGTGACCTTGAGTTGTTGCTAAGCGGTGCGAGGCGCGCGTGTAGTAAGGAGTCATCGAGTTTGTGACGGGGGGAACAGCAAAGTGACCTTGGACGCTAGGGTCGAGAGACAAAAGTCATGGCGGCAGGCGAAGTGAAAAACGAAAGAGAGGGATTTGACGAGAACTTTTGAGGAGACGGACTTGGAAGAAGACACAGGTTATCTGGCGGACCGGATAAGGGTAGAAATGTGCTCGGGAAGGGCTACCGTCGGTAATTCAGCGAAAAGCAATATAGTAATGACAACAGACAACGAGAATGCAAGAGAGAAGGACTTTTTGAGACGGGAATGGGAATTAATCAGAAGGGAACGTTATTTATTGGAATGCGAGAGAAAGATGATAGGCGACCTGAATGTGAGAAACGAGTTTGGGTCAGCGTAGTGTAGGGAACTGGCGGAAAGGCTATTGCCCACATTTAATCCATCAGAGTGCAATGGTTTTACCGCGGAACAGTGGGTCAAGAGAGTAGAAGGCATCGAAAGAGCATACTCATGGAATGACGCGATGCTGCTGACGCAAGCAATCGGAAAGTTAGACGTCCCCGCAAGGTTTTGGTTTGACAGTGTAGTCGAGGACGTGAGATCTTGGGCAGACTTTAGAAGGGAACTAGTACGCAGTTTTCCCACGTCGACCGACTCTGCAGACGTACATCTTGAGCTAAAGAGGAGGCGTAAGGGCAGGAACGAGAGCTATGAAACATACGCCTACATAATGAAAGCCATTGCAAGGAAGGGCGCAGTAGACAATAATTCGCTAATCAAATACATTGTGAATGGCATCGGAGACAGGGAAATTTGCAGAGTTTTAGCGATGGTCGAATGCGAGTCTATCGAAGATCTGCTTCGCTTCATAAAGAAATACGAGATCGTGGACTATGGTGACAATGAACGAGACAGAATGGGCGTTCCCCACTTAGATAGATCGCCCTCAAGACAGCAAAGACTGGCAGGTCCCTCAAGTACAAGAGAGGCGCCATTTAGACGAAATGCAGTGGTCTGCTACAAATTTAACAAGGAAGGCCACTTGGCGAAGGATTGCAGAGACAGAAATACCACAAATGTTTTTCATGCGGAAGAGAAGGTCATCTAGCTAGACATTGCTCAAGAGCGACCCAACGGGAGGACAGGGGCCACGTTCACCGGATACAAGACTGTCCAGACGAATACCACAAGAAAGTGTATATAGACGAGAAGATGGTCATCGGGCTTATAGATCTGGGAAGCGATTGTGTCTCATTGACCAAGTGTGCTGCTGAGCAATTAAATATCCTGTATTCTCCGGAGAGGTCACCAAGAATATAGAAAGGATTCGGGAGTGCCGGTCATTTGGAACAAAAATGGCAAGATTAAGGGTGGACCAAGCCGACATTGACGCAGAGATAATAATAGTCCCAGACGACGCCCAAGAAGAAGACTCGATTGTCGGCAGAAGCTCGCTGGATCGGAAGGGCATCATCGTTATGAAAATGGCTGGCAAGTTGGACATCTTATTGGAAGGAAAGGACGAGGGAAAAGCACAACATACAGAACTGAATGTCAGAAAGATCACAGAAAGGGCTAGCATTCCATTGGAGGAGATATTCCATGGGGGCAACGTTGCAAGCGACGATGTCAAAAGATTACAAAGTCTAATAACGAAATATCGGCAGTGTTTCGCTAGAAATGGATCAGAGGTGGAAAGTACAAAATTGACAGAGATAAAGATCGAGTTAACAAAGAAGGAGATCATCCAAAGCAAAAATTATAGACTACCGCATCCTCAACTCGCGGTGGTAAATGAGACAGTACAAAAGCTCCTTTCGTCGGGAATCATTCGGGAATCCTCCTCGGAATATGCGAGCCCGGTGTTGCTGGTGAAGAAGAAAACGGGAGATGAACGACTCTGTGTTTACAGAAGATTGAATGCCATTACTAAAAAAGAACATGCCATGGTATCCCCGATAGAAGAGCAGCTTGATCAGATAGCGGGACAAAAGTATTTCACAACCCTGGATTTAGCTTCTGGATATTACCAAGTGCCTGTGGAGGAGGCATCGAAACACCTGACCGCTTTTGTGACAAGTGAGGGACTGTACGAGTTCAATCGGGTACCGTTCGGATTAGTAAATGTCCCAGCGGTATTCACCAAAATGATGAAAATTATTGAGAGAAGGATGAGCCCACTCAAGATCTCCATCTACATGGACGACATATTGATGCCGAGCAAGACGATTGAAGAAGGACTCATGAAGATGGAGAGTTTCTTGAAGATAATGGAAGAAGAGGGCCTGACACTTCGCTTGAAGAAATGCAGGTTTTTCCGGAGAAAAGTTGACTTCCTGGGCTAAGAAATAACTAAGGCATGAGACCTGGGAAAATTAAGACGGCAGCGGTGTCCAACTTCAAGAAACCTTCAAATATTCATGAAATTAGACAATTATGCGGTCTGGCGTCATTTTTCCGTAGGTTTATTGAACGCTTTGCAGAATTGGCGAAGCCTCTGACCAAACTCTAACGCAAGAACGCGGAATTCACGTGGGGCGAAGAGCAGCAGCAAGCATTCGAGGAAATAAAAGAGAAACTTAGTACGAGGCCTCTTCTAGTTTTGTACAACCCTATGGCTAATCAAATGATACACACGGATGCTAGTAAGTCCGGACTTGCGGGTATATTGCTTCAGGAAGAAAGCGAAGGTTGGAAGCCAGTGGCTTATTACAGCGGACAAACCAGCGATGTGGAATCAAGATACCATCGTTACGAATTAGAAGTGCTGGCAGTCACAGAGACAATAGAGAGATTCAGGATGTACCTTTTAGGAAAACATTTCAAAATAGACACAGATTGTAATGCCTTTAAGGCAACGATGACCAAGAGAGACATTATACCCCGAGTTGGGAGGTGGTGGTTGAAGCTTCAGGAGTTTGATATCGAGTTGATATACAGACCCGGAGTTCAGATGCAACATGTATATGCCCTTAGCCGACAACCACAAGGAGAACCCAGTCAGGTGGATATTGCCTCTCTCAACGTGTGGACAACCAGGATTAGCAAGGAGGACTGGTTACTCACCATGTAGATGCAGGACAAAGAGCTGCAGAGTATCTGGCAGACACTTCAAAAGGACCCAAAGACACCAGAAGAAATGCAGATACACACCGACTATGTAGTTAAAACTGAGAGGGTTTGCAGACGCGTGGGAGAGAAATCTTTGTGGGTGGTGCCGAAGTTCGGTGACAGATTGTAAGGGGAAGCCACGACGAAATGGGACATTATGGTGAAGAAAGGACTTTGAAACATCTGAGACAGTATTTCTGGTTCCCAAGAATGAGCAGATACGTGAAGAAATATCTTAGGGGGTGCGTAGTGTGTGCCTATGACAAGCAGCCAACTGGTATAAGGGAAGGCGAAATGCACAACATACCCAGAGTCGCCGCTCCTTTTCAGACTATTCATATGAACCACCTCGGACCATTTCCAGAGAGTTCCAGCAAGAATAAATACATCATAGCCTGTGTCGATAACTTCTCTAAATATGTCATCTTGCAGGAGGTCAAGACAGTGGAAGCAAAACCTGCCTGTAAGTTTATGGAGGAAATTATTGGGATTTTTGGGTCTCCAGTGTCCCTGACCAGGGCACGGCATTTTCGGCGAAATCCTTTGAAGAAGTGTATGTAGAAAATGATATTAAATACATAAAGAACGCCACCGCAACTCCCAGAGCGAACGGTCAGGTAGAACGGGTCAACAGGACGATCCTGAATGCAATTACGACCATGACAATGCGAGAGGATGGAAGGGATTGGGATAAGAATATTAGAGAAATACAGTGGGCAATGAATAGTTTGACCAATAAGACTACGAAATGTACACCACATGAACTCTTATTCGGCTACCAGGAGAGGATAGTTAAGAAATAAGATCATACTAAAGTTAGAACGGTCCAGGGACCCGGAAGAAGAAGGGTTAGAGAGTATGAGACAGAGTGCACTGAAAGAGATAGAAAGAACAGACGCGGCCAAAGATTAGATTCGACAGTATCCACCGACAACCTACGAAATACAAGGTAGGAGACCTAGTCTTGGTGCTGAGAGAAGCCGCGAGTTGCGGCATGTCACGAAAATTGGCCGCCAAATACAAGGGACCATACCAAGTAGAAAAGGTGCTACCGTATGACAGATATATTTTAATCGATATCTCAGGTGCGCAGAGAACGCAGAGACATTTCCAATCCGTGTTCGCGGCAGACAGAATGAAGAGGTGGTGTCAAGGGGAAGAAGAAGGATCGGATATCACCAGCTCCGAGGAGGAAGAGGACTCCTGAGTCGGGGACGACTCCGAGGTCAGGATGGCCGAGCTGTTAGGACGACGAGTGACGAGGAGCATGGCAGCACTGTCCGCTAAGCGACACGGCGGAGGGGAAGGGAAGCTAGGGAACAGAGGGAGGGAAAAGATAGGGGGCAGTGAGTGATGAGCGAGCGGAGTGCATGGATGTAGGCAAAGAGAGTGTAATAAAAGAGTGATTTTGAAAGAGTGTTTTGTGGCGTGTTTGTTACCCCGGCATCCTTACACATACATACATACATACCCATGACGCCGTTCCCGACAATCGAGTATTTTGATAAGCAGCACTGCATGCACTTCTAATATACATCGCGGTTCTCTAGTAAAGCTTTTAACGATAAATCGTTGAGCCCTGTGCACTTAAGATGGAATATTCGAGGGCATACGTCGCAAAATACGACTTTTTCGTTCACTTTCAATGAAATTTCGCAGGAGCTGCACTCACATGCGTCTTTACCGTCCGCCATTTTGAATCGAACAATGGCTAATTTTATCTTGAAAGCGCTTAAAAAATCAGAATAACAACTTTTATGATCATACAAATATTCTCGAAAAAACCATTCACGAAATTTTGTGGTTCCTAAGTATGAGGTCTCGGTGATGTCGGCGATCTCTCTACAGGCTAAGATATTTTTTAAAACGTGAATTAGTGTGCTAGAGTGAGTTGTCTCGGAGACCAATGCCACTACTTTTTTTACTCTGCGTCCACGTTTATCTAGGCAAGTTTGACACTAATCATGCAGAGGTATTTTTTATTGCAATTTTTTTTAGTCTACTATTTTTCAAGGGCGGGCCCTGGAATTTATTTCGGGGGGAGACACTACCATTGAATTAGGCATGTTTATAAACTGCAATTTTCAGTTTAATCCTAACCTAAAGTCTAATTTTCTGGGAGATTCCCCTTTATCCCCCCTGGGCTCGCACCTAGTATTTGCCCATTAGTATCATAAGGGATTGAATCACTGCTTCTTCCCAATGCACATGGCATGTAATTGCTCAAAGTATAACACCGTTACCGTACCGTAAAGAAGTTACCGTTCTTCTGCTTGGATGAGAGTACATTGGAACTGCTGTCCTTAGGAACTTCTTCATCCCTTTCTTTTCTGTGCAGTTTAAGGGTAGCACATCCTTGCATATCATATACAGCAATGCCTGCGTGATTGCTATATCTTTCGTGCCTCCGACTGTGGATGAAACTAGTAAAATTTCAAATTAAGTAGTATTTTAGGTTATTTAATAAATAGTATTTCACCAGTAAAAATTCTACATTTAAAATTACATTTACCTAAATAACTTTTTCGTTTTTCGAAAATGCTCTCCAGGGTCGGCTGTTTTTTTTGGTTGCCCCTGATGGCATAGAGTCTATTGATGCAATTGATGACATCATGTCGCTGTCATCCCTGGAAATTGCCCCTGAGTAGCATGTATCTACCTCAAGGGGATCGTCGGCTACCTCTTCATTTTCTTCCACTTCCATCGGCCCAGCAACTCGCGCATCCTTCTAAAAATAAGATTTCATGAATGTTGAGGGAAAACAAAAATCTCTACATCAACTTACTCCCACAAAAAAGAATATTTTCCTCTATGAGAGAGTCATCGACATCTTCCCTAGAAGTGCTTGGGCCATCTCCGCTTCCAGCATTTCTGTCCCTGTCGCCTCCACCTGCGGTTTTTTTTACTCTTCTGCAGCACGGTATACGATGAATAATGTTTTTTCATCAGGTGATTACCTAAATTTGTGGTGCCACCGCCTGATTTATAATCTTTACCACAGAGTTTGCCACTACAAGTAGTTGCATTTTTTCTCGTGAAATAATTCCACACCTCGCTCTTGCTAGGATTCATTTCGGCATACCCACGTCGCTCATGAGGCGATAGCAGAACCAAGAGTGGTTGACCAAGTGGTGCAGGGTAGAGCTCTGCAAAAGCGTTAAGGCTAAATACGACGGCGAGTTAGTGTGAATCTCCCTTGCAAGATGGGACGACGGTTGTAGGCCGTGAGCGCGACCTCCTAAGCATGTATCGGGAACTACGTAGGAGAGTGGAACTTGAGAGTCCCTCCCCTTTCCAGTCTTCCTCTCTCCTTCCACAGCGGACCCGGCACCACCGCAGCCACGAGCTTCGGTCATGGAGCTGGCTCATTTTTCTTCGAGAGCAGAGTATCAATTTGCAATTTAAGTGTTCTCTTACACACCTCACCTTTCAGTCGCTTCCAAAGAAATATGTTCCTTGGAATACTTGGTTGCTTGGAAAGACATCTTGGTTATATCCCCATGTAGCGAAAATTATCCATTCTTCCCTTATCGCACGTGCCCTACCCTTTCAGAAGGTGAATGATTTGCTTTTTGCAATAATTAATTCTATTTCGTTGTTCACTACCCATTTATTTATCTTTTGATTGTTATTCAATGAACAGTAATATCGCTATCATCTTAGACTTTCCCGTAGAAAATGCAGTCGTCGACATAGAATTCGGCAGAGAGTTCGTTTCCAAGACGAACTTACTGACATTTACCCCATTAGAAGGTCTCTTTCCTTTATATCATCCTTTTTTAGTTTCCCAATCTTTTCTTTTAGTTTATCGTAAGGCACGTTGCTGAAGGTCTTGGACTAGCATGACCGCATCTACTTCTTGAACCCTATCTAACCATTTGTATATTTACTGACAGATCCCAAATTGCCGAGTTTCGTAGGATTACCCCTTGAGTAAGGCATGTTGGGTTTTAAACAGCCAATTATTATCGTCCCACGCAAATAATTAGCAATATTTTTTTCCATAAATTTACAGGTTACAGCTGATAGATCGCTAGTTCTCAACAAGCGATTTATTCCCACCCTTGAGGACGGGAATATTATGTACATTCTTCAAATCATATGGAATATCATGGATATTTAAGATTAAGCTTAATACGGCTCAGATGCATTGTTAATGGCCTTTAATCCAAATTTAACAGCATCACTTGGGATGTCTTCCCGGCAAAAGAACTTCGTCAGTGGCACCGGCAATTGTTGTTTTTGTGTTGATATCCTGTTAAGGCGCCAAACTGTGTTGGGCATTTTTAATTTCTCTGTTGTAAATGGCATGCACTTTTAAAAACGTGGATATATTGAATGAATTCGATCACAAAACTCGGCCGTGGCTTTTTCTATGTCACAATTGTATCGATAGGCTATCAAACAATTCGTCAGTTTCAAGTTTCAAACACATTACTCCATTCATCAGCGCTTATATTTGGCAATAAGTTCCGTTGTGCGTCGTCTTCAACCCGTGGAATGGAAACTATTCTAGCAGCACTCTTATTTTTAATCTAAGTTCACTCGAATATTTCTGCAAAACTAATGAAAGGAAAAGCCTTAAATAATCATTTATTATAGTAAGTACATAACCGGCGTAGATATAATGAATTGAACTCAATGTTGCACAAACAGCTACCAGGTGCGCATACCATGGTTAATAAAAACTGTTCGTATCTGAAAAGGCAATGTTATTCAGCTCAAACTAGGGCGCAAATATCTATTTAAAATAGAAATGGCCGCACAGTGGAAGGGAAGGAGGAAGTCAGGAAGTGGTGGAATACATTAGAGAAATTATTAGGCAGATGATACATATATTCTTTCAGAAGAAGGCAGAAGGCAGACATGAGAATTGAGTGTGGGGTGCTGCAGCAAACTTGTCTTAGGAATCAATCTTCGTAAATGCTGTTTAAATTGACCAATTATACTGATTGACTAACAATTTCTATAGCTGAAAGTAGGTTATTTTCCGTAGCTTTTTTTACGTTAAAAAACGGACAAAAATGCATTATTTTGAAGGAAACTCCAGCTAACGTAAAGCCATTGATCTACTTTATCTAGGATCTATTATTTCCGGCAGGAGAATTTCTTCATAAAAAAACTTCACTTATGCACCATTTTTTGGCCCAAAAGTCACCATCCCCTAAAATCCGGTTCATTCTGCAATCATTCTTAGTCCATGCTACAAAGTCCCAGATTGGGGCGCCGGTTACATGTAGCTGGCCATCAATTTGGTAGTAATAATTGAGGTTTGTTTTTAATTGCAGACTTTCGTCAAGGCAAGTGTACTAAATTTTTTTCGCTGCTTTTTCCCACGTTAACTGTTCTGCAGAATTAGGGCATTTTACCTCAATAATGCCACCATCATCAGTGATGCCATCCGAAGAAGCGGCAAAAAAACATTGCTTGAGGTCAATGAACAGCCCTGAAGGAGACACCTTACGTCCGGAGATTTTCTCGTACACCCTTATCGCTTTGTTTTCGTGAAGCTGCCCTCATTGCGTTTCTTCCTTCTGAAACTTGCGGTTGTACAGAAGCCGTCTCCGCCTTTTGCAGATTATTCCAAAGTTGGTTAAAGTCACAAAGGAAATGATTCCGGGCTTGACTTTGTGGAAGTAATTCATAGTGACTTAAATGAAACTTTGTATACTCCACTATAGGTTTAATAACATGGCCCGGGTGTAGAAACAAATAATCCCCCGCTCGACTAAAATTTCTTTCTGAAGGCGCACTACTTGTGGGAACACTAAGTATCTGCTTAGCTACCTTTAATAGCTGAAGCAAGGTATTTTCTGTTTTTTCCACCACTCAAGAAAGTCGTCAGTCTCCGAGCGACTCATTCCCAGTGTAAGGTAAAGTGATACTTCATCTGCTTCCTCTGCATCGTCTTGCCGTTCGCAAAAGCGCACTTTCTTATCTCGTGGTCTCATCAGTACATTTAAGCAGTGATCAACGCTCTGCAAATGACCTGTTCAAAATATAAGCAAACCTCTTTGGATTGTAACTATCTCTAAATAACAGATTGCGTGGTTGATATTCCGTTTAGAATATTATTGGCAATAAGAGAGGTAAATTCATACGAAAATGGAAATTATGAGAGATAAGATAGTTATTACCGTAAAATACCCACCATTTTGTTCTTAGCACATTTTTCTCACTTCGCCGTGAATTTTTTCCTTTCGGACGGTGTCTTCAATTTTAGGTAACGGAAATTCGGCTCCAAGAATGAAACTAAAATCGCGATTTCCTGCTATGTATTCAAGAAATTTTCTTCAAATTTCTAAAGTGGCCTTACACATTGATCATCTCGCCACTAATACTATTTAAATTAATATGTATTAGTTAATGTTGGTGTTAACTTTATACAAATCGTACTTTACTATTGAAATTACCTTCAAATTTCTGCATCTGGGTAACTTACATTCCATTGGAATTTCATAGATATTTTAAGCATATGAAATGAAGAGGATGAATGAAAATGACTTTTTAAAGTAGAATGAACTCGTTATGTGAGTTATTTTCTGAGGTATCAATTTTTATTGACCCATGCGGAACGAAAACTAGCTTCTGCGTGGGCGCAGTAAGCTAAGGCGTAGAATGCATGCAGGTGATTCCGAATATTCAAAGGATGGAACTGTAACAACATAATTGACAGTTTTCGATACTTGCAGATTAGTAGCACTCATTTACTATTTGGCTTTCCTTAACGTACATTTCTATGCCAGAGAGTATTTTTTTAATGGCGTGGACAATGTTCCTTCGTGGTAGCTAAAATTTATGCGTGGTTTTAGCGAGATTGAAGTACTTCTGGTGATGAAATTATCGACGTTGTCTGAAGTTGAACAAACGCGTAAAATTGGTATGGGGTAAACATGCGGATATGTTAAGTTATATGGACTCAAAATCCTTCCATTGAGTCATAAGATGCGTAAGTGCTTGGAGAATTAACGATTATATTTTCTAAAAATGAAAATTTTTGTAGTCTATTCGACCGGTTTAATCGAGCTGTCGGCATCATCAATAAAACTTAAAAGATTTTCACAATGTATTTGGTTATTCTTCACTGCCAAAATTTCCAGCCTGAAACAATAGATATGAATTATTCTCGGCCTTCCGACTGGGTTAGGTTCTTCTTATCCATCTGTGTGTTTTTTTTAAGTAGATGAATATATCCTAGGTTCACAAGTGATTGTTAGGGTTATAAGAAAAATAATCAAGAAATGGGAAACAAAATGAAAATGTCTGTCAATGTGAATGTTAGCGATTAGGTACGTATTAAGACACAAGAACTGGTATAAAAAATTATTCCATTGCAATTAAGATGTAGACTATTTGCATGCTGTCATGAGGAAATAGACTTACTAAGTATAGAAATTAATTCGAAATATCAAGAAACCTTGAATTTATTTATGCCATAATGTATTTAATTTGGTACATTTCTGTTCACATTTCTCCGAACTTGTCACTATCCATTTACAAGTTTTCTTAATCATGCATTGGAAAAGTAAGATAAGCGCAAATTCGATGTGGCTAATACACTCACTGTTGCGTAAATAGTTCTCACTTCGCATTCTAATTCTTCTGTAGGTACGTCTCCACAGCGTTTTTCTTAAGTCACTTATATGTGAAATTTTAGGGAAATATATCTTGAACACATCTAGTGCAACTGTGCAGAGACTAATAAAGTCATTTGAGGGACTAATGAGGCCAGAAGAATCATCTTTTAAACTAGGGAATGTATTTAAAAAATTTAGAAAATCTCTATTACTACCCAACTTCTCCCCAAAAAAGTTGTGGATACAGTTTTGGCACATAAATTTCTCCTTTAACCTCTTTAACAATTACCCAGCAAAATAAACTATTGAACATTCCTCTAAAGTTGCAGATTTTCTGCATTCATTGCTCGTAGATACTGTGAAGTCCAATCCCAATGGTTTACTTTCTGATCCACTGGAACTCTGATCTGCATTTTCCTGGTTAATAATGCGACATCTTTAGTCACAGATGGATATGTATTCACACCCAGTACTTCATCTTCATCGATGCTGTAACTGGAACTCTTTGGTGCTTTAAGCATGAGCTTGACTGATATCTGCCGATAACTAGCACGAAAGGCTTTCACACTCGGATTTCTATTATATCCTCCTTTTTGTCGTATTACAGAGAATAGATTCTCCAGACAATCTTGATTTAATCTAGCCGTTAAAATATATTTGTCACTCAAATCGTTCAATAATTCTACCGTTGAATTTATGCTCAATAAAAATCCATCAAAGCAAGGTGGTCGGCTATTGTCCTTCTTCTTTAATGAAGAGAATATCATTGATCCCCCTTTTCAAAATTTCTTCAATGTTTTTGTTATCTTTGGAGAGACAAGTTCTTAAAGGGTTCCGTTCATAAAAAGACCTGCTATTAAAGGAATTTAAAAAAAAACTTATGTCTTCAATAAATGAGGCAGTGGCAAGAGCTGATTTAAGGTGTAGTTGACCGGTGTCAAAACTTGTACGTATAGCTGCAGCCACAGAAAAACTAAATATTTGCGTGGCTAATTTGATAGACATCTTTTGAAAAGCATTAGGGTATATGTGTGCCGGAGTAAGTTTCCACAGGGCTCTTGTGGTGAAACTCGAGGTGTTGATTTTGTACACTGCACGTTTATTTTCAAATGATAGAATGTGACCATTGAGCTCGAAGTCGCTGCGAATGAAGTTGTTCCTCAAAGATTTAATGAGGTGCGGCACATCGTAGACACAGAAAATTTTTTATCCCCAACATGGAAGAATGGTTTGGTCATTGACACTCCTACATCGGTAATTGCTTTCCTATTGGTGCTTGCCTGGTCACATACAAACACTCGCAATCAGCTGCCGATGACCATTGGAACGAGCTCTTTAATAATTGCACTGGAAAGGCCACGTTCCGAGATGAAATACGCTATAGATAATTTCCATTGGGTAAAAAGACCCCTATTCAAAAAACTCCAGCGTATTTCCCCAATCTCTCTTTTCTTCCCAAGTGCCCTAAATCCTCAAAACCTTCAATGAAGTCCATAGCTGGAGAATATTCCAAATTTGATTTCAAGGACATTTCATCAAACATAAGTACACAATCCCGGCTGATTTCTAACATCACTGAAACTTTAATCATGAGTCAACTAAAAAATGACTCATGATACCCTGTATTAAATTCGGACAATCGTCCAGCCCATCGTCTTACAGATGACTCTCCCGGAAGAACTTATTTCTCGGAAAGGAGCCAGTACGTTGATGGAGATTTGAAAAATAAAGAAAAGGCCAGATTTTTCTCTTCCGTTTTCCATGGTCTTCGATTACCATGCATTAACTGCATTCACACCAGAAGTGAGGCTTCTCGGGATTTAAATGACTTCTTAGATAGGAAATAATTTAAGTTTATTTTTCTTTTACGTGCAATTCTTTCCTTTTTCATCCTCGCAAGAGATGCTCTGAGAGAGGTAACCTTTCTGTTATACATCTGGAACAAATTTGAAGGTTTCTTTTTTCTCGGAGTGTCATGTAAACCTGAAGTAGAAGGTAATGGAAGGGCTAGAGGAGGTGATGGATCAATGGAATGAATGTGGGAGGTCACTGACATGAGTCTTGTCCGTAGTTTCAATCCTCCAGAGCGATTTTCGGGACGTTGGAATTCAAGGTTCCGACAATGAACATTTGGTACTTTTAGGAGTGAAATATGCTTTTTCTGAATGATATAAACTCTTTGAGGTAGGAGATGTGCATGTATAAGTCCTGGAATAGGTTTTCACTGGGCGTTTGATAGACAAAATTGGAGAAACTGTATCCGAGGTAGAAGAAATCGAGGCTTCCATGGGTATTACTGGAATTGCCGCAGTCGAAGGAGCTGGGATCGGTACTTGTAGGTTTTCTTGAGGAACAGAAACTTTTTTCAGTCGACCACTTGGTTTTACATCTTCAGGAAGAAAATGCTTTCCACATAATTGCTTTCCGTTGATTCTCATGGGAAAGGCACGTAAATCAGCATTACTTATAAAAGAAAGTTGAGAAGTATACTGAGATTACTACACATTTTGAATAATATATCATGAGTGAAAACTAAGTTAACCAGATTGCTTAAAATTTTGCATTAATCACTTGACAACGTATTTGCTTTGTATAAGGTTTCAGGAGAATCTTCTGGAGGTGATAGAGGATGTAATTTCGAAAAGTATTTTGTCCTGTGATTATCTGGCAACGGCCTGGGTGTCAGCTTTGGGATAGTTATAGCATAATAAAAAGATAATCATCTGTTTCTCAGGAGAAAGGATTGATGCCATGAGGATCAGATGAAGTGTTGATCATCAAAATTTTCCTTGTATCCCTAAACTTGCTACCTCTTACCTACAACATAGACATTTACCGGTTTCATTTGGATTGAAATTCTGGGAGGGGATGTATACCTTTCAATGGCATCGCAGTATCAGAAATAAAAAAACCAGAGACGTCGTCACTTAATGGAATCGATTCCATAATGTTGATTACGGTCCAAAATGGTGATGAAATCATATGATGGTGATTACGATGATGTGGAATCCCAAATTAGCTATTACATCCGAGTTCACGACCAATCATAACTTAGGTCAAATAATAGCAGTAATCGCAAAAGAGTGCTTCAACTCATGTGTGGACGCTTGGCGGTACTGGATGACGTCTGGGGGACTGGAAGACAGTTCTCGTCCGAGACTGCCCGTCGCTGTCACCCTCTCCCTCCTCAAGAGACTCGCATCAGAGTTTGCTTCGTCTCCTTGTTGACAGTCCAGCCATGACCACCGAGAGTACAAGGCCTAGGCAGTGTTTTGTGACGTCACACGCTAAGGGCCGAGCGTCGCATAGCAGCCGGGAAGCGCTCTCTCTGGTAAAACGCTCATGACCGCGGCAAATGAACTTCACTGTGAGTGCTAATTCACTGCGTAAAATTTTAAGATTTTATATAGAATTTCGATACTGCGAAAGTTAAAGGGCATCTTAAGCCAAATAGCAGGAGAAAATCATTCATAATCGTATCAACTTTGAGCCATAGAGCACTCACATAACAAGGTACAATCAATGTTCCTCGAATATGTATTTCTTAAACAAAATAGCCACAGTTATTACTAAGGAATCATTCCTGTTATTTTGCTGTCTCATAAATATTTACTTCTTCAACTAGAAGTCCAGTGAAACTTTCGGAGTCCCTCACTTCCTGTAAAGCATAAATTAACGGAATGTGCCATCTAAAAAAGTAATAGTCTCACGCATCAATTCACAGCTGTGTGCAATAGCTCCTCCTGAAAAGGGGTAACATCGCCAAAACTAACGTAATTAATTAAAAATTTTTGGATGGTTAGTCCCCGGCTGCCGTTTTCACATAAATACAATGCTCTTTCTTTCAAAACTCCCGATTTTAAAGAATTAAAGGAAGAGAGGAGACGGTTTTAGACCAAGACTATAAGGTATGGCACAGAAAATAGCTACTAGGTTAGCAGGATCACCGCCGAAGGGGCTGGTTACCGCAACCTTGGTAATTCTACCCTCCTAGTAGCCCCTGGCACTCAAGATAATTGCACAGAGAAACAGATCCTGAGCAAATCATACTAAAAAAATCAGAATCAACCAGTTCCCATTACTTTACCATTCTTGGTGCAGTGGAAATATTTCTTATCTCTGTAGTTTTGCTAGCATTAAACAGTATTTGGAGAATAGATATAGCTTTCCATTACACATTTATGCCATATCTCAAAGCAAAAATGAGTGTTAAGAAATTAGGCAGGTAGCCCAATTTCAACTACTAATTCCCCGATCATGAAGACATTTTATTTATATCCCAAGAAAGAGACGCTTTCAGACCTTAAGGCGGCATATGGTATGGCACAGAAAATAGCAACTAGGTGAGCAGGATCACCGCCGCAGGGGCTGGTTACCGTAACCTTGGTAATTCTACCCTCCTAGTAGCCACAGGCACTCAAATAATTGCACAGAGAAACAGATCCTGAGCAAATCAAACTAAAAAATCAGAGTCAATCAGTTCTCATTACATAACCATTCCTGGTGCAGTGGAAATATCTCTTATCTCTGTATTGCTAGCATTAAACAGTATTAGGATCACAGATAAAGCTTAAATGGGTATAGGGTAAATGTGTGCCATAAAATCACTACATATACAGATTTATGTATATACTACACTACATTGCTAGCAGATGCTAAATATACAGACACAATCTGCTGGCATAACAAACTAATAGAGGATACTAGAAACAGCCAGGAATAAGGAAGGCCAGGAATAAGGAATAAATGAAGAGAACTGTGTCTGGCTTTATGATTAAGTCCCAAAAACTTGAATGTTTATTTTCCCTGGCTAACAACACTGCCTTCTCAAAGGAATTCAATTCTTGTTCTGCCCTATATACTTCCTGCATCTTGATGCTTTCTTGGATCCTCAACAGCTTCACTCTCTAGTCGTTGCCTCTTTTCAACTGGAGATTCTCTGCTGGTACTTGGGGAGGTCAAGTAGCCGGGACACCCAGGAAATATGTGGGGAACAGCTCCTTTCTTCAGTCTGGCACGATACAGTGGTGCTGTCACACTTTCCAGACCTCTCATCGTGATATGTAGTTTCACGCATTATTTCCTCGGTGAGAAAATGAGCCTGGCAAACCTGTAAAAAATTAAAATATTGAGTTTTCAAGAAGTAATTAATATTTTGCTTTTTATTAACCTTTTCCTTTTTATATGTATATTTATTCAAAAATGCTAGAAAGGCACAATACTTGCTAAAAACTAATACTCAAGAAAAACTGATGTCCAACTGTTTTACATATAGGTTAAATCTGGTTCGAATCAGCAAAATGTGATTTGATTCTCTTTTGAAACTGATTTCCACTGTTTTCCAACCGAGAGGAAGTTCAAAAGGTGATTTGAATCTGGTTTCCATTGAGCTGGTTTCCAAATGTCTAGTGTTTTGAAACTGAGATTTAATACTATGAAGAAAAAAATTTATTTGAAACAGTAAGGATTCAAATCAGTTGGAGAACAGAGAAGGTAACCAGTTTGAGAAAAACAGTTGGAAACCTATCACAATCATGTATGAGGTGTCTTAAAACTGTACTCCTACTGTTTTCCAGGAGTTTCAATTTGGAAATCAGTTTCAAAGGAATTGGAAAACAGTTGGAAATGAGATTCAAATCAGATGGAAATCAGTTTTTTCTTCTTGAGTAGGCTTTAATCAGTTCACACAACAGATTAAAAGCAACTGTTAATGCGAAACTGTTTTTTCTTAAGTGCGTTCATAATGCTCCACATCTGAAGCCTATGCTATCATCAACGTTATCAAATAATTAGTTTTTTCACCTATACTAACGCAGTGAAGCCCCTAAGCCAACATATTTAATGGTAGCGGGTACAGAAAAAACAGCCACTACTTAATGATTTATAATACCGTACGTTCCTTTCCACAAATAATGAGTTCCAAACAAAACAGGGTCCTTCTATGTACTTGGAAAATGTTGGTATTCAAATAGACATCTTATATGTACATATAAGATGTCTATTTGAATACTTGTTTATATGTCATTGACGTCTAGTGTGCTCACAATGCAGCACATCCGAGGCCTCGCTTCCTGATCTAAAAGAAACTGATCTGGATATATCATCAACGTTACGTAATAATTACTCTTAACACTATTAATTTCAAAAGTTCTTGAGACAACATATTTGAAGTCTTGGATCTAGGGAAAAAATAGCCTTTTCCCTACGATTTCTACAACATTGTACGTCCCTTCCTTTCCCAAAAAATCAGTTCAAAACAAAGCAGGGGGTTTTTTTAGATGGGGAATGTAGTTAGTTCAATTGATGCCTTACCTACTTAAATCATTGCTTTTCAATGAGAAAGGTTAGGCATTTGCCTACTACGCACAGCCTCTAAGTTAAATTTGGCAATCCTTACTTGTTTCCAAATTAAAAAAAAACTTGACTGTTCGTTCCATTCTGTTTCAGAGAGTAATCCCCGTGGAATAGTGAAAATAATTGAGAAAACTTAGAATGTGAGCGAGACGAAGCAGCGACTTCAACGACGTGGAAATGCGTGAATACAATCATCCATGCTAGTTCAAACTACTGTTAAAACAGACTTTTATACTTGTATATAGTAAAATATTATACTCTAAGGATATATACTTACTCTTGAGTGCTTAGATGGTTCAAAATCCTTCCTCGGAATGGCTTTTATCCACTTCCTTCACAGCTCTTCGTCGCTCGGAAACTGGAAGACACACGCTTTCGCTTCCTTAGCATAATTCCCTCTGCACATTGGAACACAACACATTCCAACCATTTTCAAAAACAAATAAAATTTTGCACTGAGAAATAACGCACAAAATAATAGATGTTCACCACCTAAAACTCGTAAAATACTCCACTAAATCTCACCGAACGCTTTGAACAATCCACACCATGTGTTTCCTGCCAAGAATTAATCTTTAGGGAAAACCAGTTAAAAGCTTACCCTGTATGCCCCAATGCATTGACGTCACGAAAAGTGAAAGGCAGAGTGGCATGGCCCTGTAGTCTAGGTAGTCATGGTACAGCCCACGGTCCCCTTCCCCGCTATCCCCTACCTGTAAAACCTTGCCCCCTCCCGCAGTTGCCTCACCCTCCGAGTCGCCTTGCCTGAGTAAAATGCCACATTTCCCACAGCCGATGCAAAAAAACGACACTATGAGTGAGATGAATAGGAACTACGTCAATTTAGATAGCGTTTGTGGTATACCCAGTGAGCGCTCTATAGCATATTTACTCTATGATTGTGTTACTACTACATTGTGTTTCATGTTACCTGCGATATCATTCACTTCCAAAATCCACTCATACTAAATGAGCTCGAAGTCGGAATGGTTGGTCTTGGTTGGCAGCGCGGTACTATTTCTCCAATTCTGTGATAGTTCTTAGGGCAGAAAAGGACGTTTTTATTTTCAGTTATCTTGAAAGTATTTACTATTATCAGCTTTTCCTGGGTTTTTTGATTCTCTCAGGTTACCACCGACTTCCTCAACAAGATATGTATTGGTCAAAAGATGAAGATAAAGGTGTGGAGTTGGTTCGCAATACAATTAGTCGAAACAAATATTGAGCTATAAAAGAAAATCTACACTTGTCTAATAATTCCTTGTATATATCTATAATACATACAATATCTATAATACATGTATACATCTATAATACACTTGTCTAATAATATAAAAGAAAATCTACACTTGTCTAATAATTCTTGCCTCGACAAAAATGACAGATTTGCAAAGTTAAGGCCTCTGTTTGACGATTTGAATGAGAAATTTATGCAATTTGGTGTATTTTCCCGTAAAATATCTATTGACGAACAAATGGTTGCTTACTTTGGGCGCCACAGTGCAAAAATGTTCATTAGAAACAATCCTATCAGATTTGGCTTCAAAATATTGTGCTTATGTTCATCCGATGGATATTTATTTAAGATTTTACCATTTGGTGGGGCGAAGGGAAATGACTTTGACACAAAATCAGGGTTGGGAGCAAAATTTTATTTTGGAATTACTCAAGGTTGTCAATGAACCCTCTCATCATCGTCATATTTTTTGATAACCTTATTCATCATACAGGTTATTTAGTGTTTTGAAAAAAAGGGTCTCTTTGCCACAGGCACCATACGAGAAAATGGGACTGAAAAATTTCCATTGGAAGAGACTAAAACAATCGGGAAAAAGCCCAGAGGATCCTGGGATCAGACATTTGATGACGCTCTGGGTCTTTCTATTGTTTGATGGAATAACTCGGTAGTCACAGTAGCCAGCAACACATATTCCTCGTTTCCGCTGGGGACAGCGGAAAGGTCCACACCTCCCATTTTAGCAGGAAAGACAAAAAAGAAATATCATTATACAGCCTCGTGTGATTGGGGAGTATAATAAGTATATGGGAGGTGTGGACCTGCATGACAGTGCAAATGCAAATAAACGAACTAGAATTTGAGGAAACAAATGGTGGTGGCCCTTGTTTATTAATTTGCTGGACTATGTTTGCACTAACTCGTGGATATTGTACAGATTATGCAATGGAAGTCCTATGCCGCTTATAGATTTCAAATCATACCTTGCCTTCATGCTTCTGAAAGGTGATGTGAATGGACAAGGAAATTATTTGGAACCACAATGCGCTTTGCATCCTAATACCCATAAAGGGAGGCCATCTCAGGTATCACTGCCCTGTGAAGTTAGAAAGGACAAGGTAGGCCATATTGTAGAAAAAAGTAGGACTAGAAGGAGGTGCTAGCAGGTTAAAAGCCAGACTATATTCCAATGTACGAAATGTTGTGTTCCCTTTATTGCTTTAAAATGCTTTAATTTATTTCATAAATAGCCTGAGATTATTGTACTTAAAACTGTAATGATCATAAATACATTTCCACATTGTGATATAAAATGTTCTTTTGGGAAAACACTCATATTTTGAATGACTAATTTATTTTAAACCATATAATATATTAGGAATTAGAATTTAAAGTGAAGATAACAATATACTTTGATTGACTGTAATATTTTTAAGGAGGTTATAAGCTTCACGTAACATAATAAAGTGAAGGAAAACATCTGGCACTAAAAACGGCTCAGCTGTCAGAGATGACATTATAGGCCTATGCTGGTTGCATAACTATCCATGGAATATCAAATTTTGCCAAAGTTGCGAAAACGCAACATTAATTTTTTTACCATATCCAAATTTTTCTACTGGCCAATTTTTGCAGGCCATCTTAATTAGCATGAACTTATGTAAAATCAAAAGAAAAAAATGGAAAATTTTCAGCACTTATCAACTCGGCCGGTAATACGTTAATTAGCTTCTTTCTTCTCTTCCTACTCTGGGTAATCTCTCACTGTTCCAGTGCGTCGAGATGTCGTCCATTTTCATCAAGCACCAGGATCTTTAGGATAAAATTGCACGAATGTCCTTCAGCGATGAGGTGTTTTGCTAGCTGTGATTTAGTGTCTTTATTTTCGAAGCACCTTTTGTGTTCTGCTGCACGTATCTGGAAATTTCGACCAGTCTGTCCAAAATACATTGAGTCACATGAGTTACAACTTATTTCATAAACACCTTATCTAAGGTGAGGGTCAAATTTATCAATAGACTTATTAAAAAAGGTTTTAAGCGTCACAGGGGAATAAAAGCAAAGATTTAAACGGTCTTTTGGGAAACACTTCGACAATTTATATGATTCTTTTCCTACAAATTGCAATTTCACCCATTTCTTGGTGCTTGAGTTCGGCTTGATGTTACTGATTCCAGTGATGGCTTTCTTCTTTTGTAAATTTTTTAACATCCTCTCAATCAGATGCCCATCGTAACCGTTAACTGAGGTGATGTGTCGAATTCAGTTAAGTTCTTTATGAAAAAACTCCATTGAATGAGGAATATTTAAAAGTCTATGTAGCATTGAATAAAATGCCGCCATTTTATGGTTGAAAGAATGGCAGGAGTCAAACAGAATTACAGAATCTGTGTCGGTCGGTTTCCTAAAAATATCAAATACGTGTTTGTCATCGGATATAGATAGTTGTAAATCGAAAAAACTTAACTTTCCATCTGCGTCTTTTTCCATAGTAAATACAATATTTATATAAATAGCATTTAAAAGTTTTAAAAAATGATTGGCTTGCCGATAGCTACCCATCCAACAGCATAAAATATCGTCCACATATCTAAACCAGTAGCAAATGTTGTTTAGAAGTGGGTCATTAAAGTTAAAAAGTTTTCCCTCAAAATTGTCCATGAAAACTTAGGCAAGCAATGGGGATAAAGGAGACCCATTGATAAGTCTTGTTGATGAAATTTCTTGTGGAACAGAAAGTAATTTTGTTTTTCACAAGTGTCCATAAGAATAATTCAACCTTCAACTTAACCTTCCCACTCCCAACCCTCCACCTTCACTCCCCCCCTCACTTCCCACCCCCTCTACCCTCCTGATATATATAAAGGCTGTCGTGTGAAAATGAAATTTGAAAAAAAAATGAGATTTTTCTGTAAATTCTTAGACTTTTCATTGCAAGTTCTAATTGGAAAACAATGTATTTTTCATGACACACGTATTCATTAACCTGAACCAATAGAACTCAACAAATTTCTTTCTTCTTGTCCCTCCTTTTAAGTTGGGTGGCAAAGAAAGTGAACGTAAATAAGGAGGAGCAGAGGGTGGGGGAAAGGTCTGTTGTTAGGGTCGGTTGGGGCCGTTGGGGCTGAAACCAGAGTTTTTCAGAGCTCTAGAGCTCTAGGGTGGTGGAGTCGTGCTGGGAGCGGTGAGTCGGAGGGGGGAGGGTCTGGGGGGCTAACTGGAGTAACATATGCCATAGCCGGCCGGTGTTTGACTGGACTTGAGCAGGAGCGGCAAGGGGGAGGTGTGAGGGAATGAGGAAGGGGAGCACTATCTTTGGCATGGCCCTCTATCTCCACGTTAAAAAATTTGAAGTTGAAGTGGTGACACTTTCCACCAGAAGGGGGCTTTTTGTCGTGTTTGGGGGCAGGTAGTATATCTTTCTGCTGTAGAGATGACGCACTACAGGACTAGTAATAACCCACTAAATTTGAATACGGTATAGTGCCCTATTCCTTCTTTGCTTTTTAGGTATTCATATGGTACACACTCAATTTATCTTCTTGAACCATTCTGCTGCTGCAATTAAGAAAAGTGATCTTTGTCACTGAATAGGATAAAAATGCTAACTTGTCCTACAAAATCTCCTGAGAGGGAAGAAAGAAGTTAGGTTTGGACAAATTTGCTGGCCATGACAGAAAAAAGGCTATATTGGTTAAAAAATTAAGAATAATTTATTTACCATTTGCATGAAATAACAATATCAACTGAAATGCACAAAAGAAAAAATCATAAACCCATATTTAACATATGGTATAAGTTCATCATCAGAGACCACTCTTACACACAACCAAAAATTATTCATACTCCAAGATACAGTGAACAAATACTCCAGAGATGTCAATTTCATTAAGAGCCTCTAACTGCACTCAGCCAATATGGGCAAATTTTCCAAAACATTAAGTGAAACACAAATTAAAACAATATCAATGTAAGAACAATGTAAACTCTACTCTCACTGTAGCCATATAATATTTTTACTGATCTTTAAACAAATGGTAAAGAAAATTTGTGTTCCAACAGGCTTGCATGACAACTATTGCATTCTAAAGGTGCTGTTATAAAGAGAGTAACAAAGAATAGGGATGAACATTATTAGGTAACCCCTGAAGATAAAAATATTAACATGCATGTTACAGAAAGTACAGAAATGTTGTTCCAGTATTTTCATCATGGCAGCTAACATTCTACCATACAACTAATCATCAACCTTGATAATAAAACTGACATTTGGCATAGGCAATGACAATGTTCACAATACAATAATAAACAATACTTCACAATAATGATTTACCTTGCCACTTTCTGCCCAATTCTCACCGGTGGTTTTGGAAAATGAATGGATGAAAGAGCACATAAAGACACAGCATCACTTATACTGACAGAAATTTATGCGTTGAATCCACAGGAAGTCCCTCCTCCAGATGAGTAAAGTATTCTTTGATCAGCAGCTAAGCTCACTCATCGATTACCTAGAATGAAGGTAGATTACATTAATTTTAGTGAAGATACAGGAAATTTTATGCATGGATGATTTTAGTAGATGAAAGGCTAAGGTGAAAATATGCACTTCTATAAATAGGAAGACTAGAAAACAATGTAGCAACAGATTTGCATTCACTGGCATAGTTGGTATGGTTCAAGTAAAATGGGAGTGTTACACATGAAAATAACTTTGGGCAAAAAGAGGAAGCATTTTTAAAAGGTAAATTTGAGCCATCAATAAAGAAGAAGTAATTGCAGAACTATTACAGAGGTCATAAGTCCTTTCTTTTAAGAGCAGAAAATCATTCAGCAATCAACTCATTTGCCAATCAGGAAATGTGACTAACATTATGGGAAGTAGTAAATAGTGTGACTGGGACAAAGCCAACCAGGAGAGAACACTATGTTATGAGGAATGGTACAACTAATCTGATCCAAAAGAAAGTTGCTGATTTTGTAAATAGTTACCTAGTTTATTATCCTCATAATTAACAAATAAAATAGAGAGTAATGATGGATTTATTATACCTACAGTATAGCTGACATGTAAAATTTTCTATGCTCCTCTTTCCTGCAACCAAAAAGTTTTATTGGTCTCAAAAGTCTTATCGGTTGGAGTTAATGGCATTTATTTCACAATCTTAAAAAAATGTGCTATTGCAGAAATAAAACCCTTCACATTCATAATAAGTGAAACCTTCGCAAATGGTGAATTTCCAGACTACCTCAAAATCTCAAAAATCAAACGTTCACAGAAAAGGGGTTGAGGATGATAAAATTGTGGCACCATTCAACTAGCGCCCGGTCTGGCCGCGACGTCCTTGTCCTCCCAGCTATCCTCGCCGAACCTTCGAGAGGATGGGAGAAGTTTCTGGAACCTTCGCCAAGAACCTTCGACGAAGCATCTATATATAGATGCCACGTATGGTCATGGCCAGACCAGAACAGACCTGAGAGAGATAGGAGCACGAACGAGTGAATTGTATCAGAAAAAATAAAGGAAGTTTTCAGAAGACCGTGTGTATGATTCTCGGCACCTCCCACAGTGGTGACCCCGACGTGATCTGCTCATCGTTATTAATTGAAGGTGCCTTTTCACGTCATTCACTGTAGGCACCATGGAGGAGCTTCAACGGCAGCTTACTCTCCTCAAGCAAGAAAACGAAGAGCTGCAGTGGAAAATTAATCTCGCGACTCAACAATGAAGGTGAACCGAGGTGTGCCTCAAGGTTCAATCTTTGGGTCATTCATTCATTCATATTCATAAATGAATTATGAATTATGAAAAAAATGAATTATATTCATAAATGACCTCCCTCACTATCTTTCCCAAAGTCAACCAACACTTAATGCTGACAATCTATCTAGTCTGGTAACATCCAACTCCATCCCAAATCTATTGGAAGCAGCCAATTCAACTGACAAAGAAATGACTGAATGGTGTAACAACAGCAAATTGATTGTAAGTAATGAAAAAACTACATTTGTACACTTTCATGCAAACTTACCATCTCACAGTTGCATAGAGATTATCATACCCAACCTCACCTTTACTCTTAATACAAAATTTCTGGGATTAAAGATTGGAAATAGTTTGAACTAGTCATTGAACATTGATTCCCTAATCAAAAATATCTCTGTAGGCATATTGATGATTAGAAGGTAGGCTCCAATTGTCTCCATATCCATACTGAAATCTTTGTATTATGCCAAGGTTCATTCCATAATTACTTTTGCGGTCTTATTTTGGGGTAACCATAGGGAGGCAGATAAAGTTTTTTCTATGAAAAAGCGGGCAATAAAAGTAATTGTTCAATTACCTATACATACACATGGTAAGCCACTTTACACCAAAATGAACATACCTACTCTTTCCTCACTCTATATTCATGCATGTGCAATGTTTGTAAAAAATAAACCAGAAAAATTCTTCACCAATGCCACTGTCCATGACACCCATAATAAACTGAATATACATTCTGACCATAGCTCCTACTCCTCCAACCTTAATGCCCCATACAAAATGGCCTCTAAAATTTATTACAAAATGCCCACTCAACTGAAATCAATTCTTTCTCCCTCATTATTTCATTAAAACTTAAAGAAAATGTAGTCAAATAAATATTAAAATGTTAAAGAATTTTTTAGGAATAATTTGTATAACACTTGAGTGAAGATATTCTTATTTATTTGTATCATAAGTTGTTTTTTCCCCATTATGATTGTAATTTAAGCAATAATTCAGGCATCAATATAATTTTTGTCCCTTTCCCTGCTCTTGTAACTGTGATGCCAGAGGAGGAAGTGTTCATGTATGTGGTCTTTGTTCTTTGACTTGTCTTATATTATGCATATGATCAGTGGACATAAATAAAAATTATTTTTATTATTATTACCCGGAGGCATTTTTTATTCAAGCGCCGGACTGCAGTGGAACTGAATTAAAACGAAGTGGGAAAGATTACAAACCCCAATTCAGTGTTGAGTGTAAGATCAGAAGCCTAGTTCTCAACATACAGTGTCTTTATAATAAGTTACATGACCTTGAAACATTATCTTTAATAGACAAACCAGAAGTAATTTGCCTTTGTGAACATTGGATGAGTGAACTCGATGTCACAATTCCAGGGTATGTGATAGGGGACTGCTATTGTTGTAAAGTGAAACACTATGGTGGAGTGGTGATTTATGTAAAAAAACACTATTGTGCATGAAAATCCAAAGATAAATCTGCAGTCCTGAAACACTGAACAAGTATGTGAACGCTCAGCGGTAAAACTTACTGTCAATGAGCAAATTTTTATTATCTTTGCATTGTATCGATCTCCCATCAGATCCTTTAGTGACTTAGCAGAAAAATTGGGCAACATGCTCTATAATCTATTTAATTATTTCAGGAGGCCTGTGATAATTCTCACAGGGGACTTCAATTGTAACCTTCTCACTGATGGTAATAATCAAAGAGAATTGCTGTCTTGATTAGCATCCTATAACATAAAACCTTTGGTAAATAATCCTACAAGAGTTACAGCTAGTTATGAAACCCTGTTGGACAATATCTACACATTTCCTAGAGTTCCAAGCTAATACTGTTGTTTTTGACCCAGCTCTGTCTGATCACTGTGCAGTTATGTCTGTTTTCAATGTGTCTGAGGATAGTAAGTCTCCCGTTGCCCCCACCATATTAAAGAGCATCCTTAGTGACTCAAATGTCAGCCACTTTCAATTTCTATTAAGTCCATTTAGAGTCAATTTCAATTAAGTCAAGAATTGAAAGTCGTTGAAAGGGAATGACTCGCTGAACAGTAACTTTGACCTGTTCTACAGAACATTGTTGTTCCACTATTTATTGTTCCACTTTGAATCAGCCTTTCCCCTATAACCAATTAAGCACGCTAAAACCATTTTTAAAAACTGGGTCACTCCAATAATTAGGCATTTTTCCATGATATTCAATAATAAGTCCTCTAAAGATAACACACTGCACCTTGAATATTCTAACTTAAAAAAGCAGTACTGTAATATCATTAAGAGATCAAAGAAAGAATTTAATGATAAACTAATCATAAATGCTCCTAATTATTCTAAAATGGCATGGGATATTATTAAACAAAATTCCAGCTCTAATGTAGTGGAGTTACCAGCCCAGTTCAGGGATGATAAAAGAAAACCAGTGAATCCAATAAAACTGGCAAATGAATTCAATAGCTCTCTCTTAAAGCTACCAATGGCTGATCCTCCTCGTGATATCAATATCTCCTCTGCTGTGTCTTATAAGTCTTATTTTTCTTAAACGATGCTGCATGTCAGAGCTTCGCTCACATATTACCAAGGAAGGGAAGAAAGCCTCAACTGACATATATGGTGTATCAGGAAAAATAATACATAACTGTGTAGATATGAATTCAAGCCCCTTACTCTCACTTGTAAATCAGAGTCTGAGAGATGGTATCCATCCTGATGCCCTCAAAGTGTCCAAGGTTAGTCCAACATATAAGAAAAATGGGGAGAGAAAAGATGTGGGAAATTATTGACATACATCAATAATCGCCATGCTAGGAAAAGTATTTGAGTATGTGTTCAGCAAAAGACTAATTGACTTCCTTGAAGTTAATAACCTGCTATCCCCTAAACCAGGGGTGGCGAACCTTTTGGCGATTGAGTGCCCAAGTTTATGAAATAAGAGTGTACTCGCTCGACTCGCGTGCCAACCCATCGAGTGAGATAGATGTATCCCTTAGTGCCCTCCCAGCTCCGCGTGCTGAAATAATTGCTCCACATGCCACTTTGGGCACGCATGCCATAGCTTCACCACCCCCGCCCAAAACAATTTGGATTTAGAAATTTTTATACTGTGTACCTAATTGTGCACGTTGGTGTAATGTTATCTTTTTTGGGTAGTGATTATTAAGTCACTGTACTTCTTGACATACCTTATACAAATACATAATTGAATGATATTCTGTACCATACTTTGTATTTGTCAACTAGGGAAAAATAAATTCTTATTATTATAATTATACATAGTTATTTTACTAATATTACCGTTTTAGTCCCCGGCAAGCATTGGGTTTTATAGCTGAGGACTCGAGAAGGGTTAGGCAGTTATCGCAGCCAGTCCGATGCCCATTGGATGTGTAGCTATGCTGCTGTTGGATCGTGCTTACGGAGTAGATGGGCCCAAGTAATATGGCCTTCTGCATGCGAGCTGCAAGTGCCTATGCCATGCAGAACGGAATGCACTTGATGTTCTCCAGCAGCGAGCACTTTACTCCACTGAGCACACCTATGATGAGGACAACCAGTGAAACAGAGTGTCCGGGGTACATTTGCCAAAGCTCAAAAAGCAGGTGTTGATATTTCGTCCGTTTATCCGCCTCCTTTGTATCCATGTTCGTTTCAGCCGGAGCCGAAAACTCTATCACGAACGTGGAGCGTGAGAGATGGTCTAGGACGGGGGTGGCGAACGTATGGTACGCGTGCCCAAAGTGGCACGTGGAGCAATTATTTCGGCACGCGGAGCTGGGAGGGCACTAAGGGACATCTCTATGTCACTCGATGGGTTGGCACGTGAGTCGAGCTAGTTTACTCTTATTTCATAAACTTTGGCACTCAATCGCCAAAAGGTTCGCCACCCCTGGCCTAGGAGAACTATATCAGGCTTATATAGCTTAAACTATATCAGTTGCCTCCAACTGCCTGGTGGTGGAAAAGAAGTAATTCCACCAGATGGTGCAGCTAGCCGTTTTGCCGCTTTGTCCTCCCAAGAGGTGGGCTTTTGGGAGTTGGTCATTATTTTGGCAGCTGCGTAGACCACGCAGTTGACCGTCCAGAGGTCCGACGTCTCCGTAAGGATTTCGTCGATAATGCCATTCAACTTGGTCAGGACGTTAGTCCGCAGAGAGATCTTCCGATGGATATCTCTCTGCCTGGCTTGTCCTACATCATAGGTGATTTCATTTAACAACCCCATTCGGAGTTCAGAGTCAGCCTGATCTACTTCCTCCCTTCTTGTCGGTGGTACTGACGTGGCTGTCAAAGTGGCTGTTTAAACAGCTGGTGGAGAGACTGCTTGTGTCGGGGAGGGGGGTCTGGCCGGTGGTGTATTTCTCTGAACACGCGGTTGTTGGGGAGTTTCCTTTTTTACGCAGGTGGTTGGCATAGTCGCACAGATTCTGCTGCGACAGGTGGTTATGTTCAGGATGCATCTCACACTACAAAAAGTACATCCTTGCCATATACCCCCTGCAATTGGGCTCGCTGGCAGCATAGCATGCGAGGAGGTCGCCCCTTAGGGTTTCCGTCCACTCCATACGAGCTCCACACCGCTAGGGCCCCCATCTGAGAGGGGCCGGTTGTGGGTGGCACTTCTGGTCGTCTTTCTTGGAACCAGATAAATTTGCATGTGGGGTGGTTAGTCCCACATGCAGACGTCCACCATTGGCCGGCAGAGCCATTACCAGGTACGCCACGAGGAGGCTGGTGGTCTGCTTTTGTACCGTTATTATTATTATTATAATTTAGCCAGTCATAAATAGACTTTTTCAGGTACTACTTTGTCAAATTTCATTTTGAAGGTGCAAATCTATAATTTGATGTATTCCACACTCAGTATTTTATTCCTGATGCAAGCTTCAACTATTATAGTCATTTTCTGGGCTTTGAATTCCAAAGGGTACAAAAAGACATTGCTGTTGAAACAGGTTGGGAATAAAATTATGATTGCTGACAATTTCAAGTTATTGCTTCACTCCACCAGTGTTTCATGTTAATTCCAAGAAATAATTGAAAAAATATGGAATATTCATACACATTTTATCCAAATTTTACCTTTTAATGGTAATGTGGGTCTGTTTTTATGGTATGCATATCTTACTAAATGTTTCTTCTCTAGTTATGAACCTCATTTTTGAAGTAAAAAATGGCAACCCATTATATCATTACATTTCTTAAAGATCAAATTGAGTAGTTAGAGATATGTAATACGTAATTAGTTTAAGTAATTAATGATATACCTCTTTCATTTTGTTTTGGTTACAGTTAATTTCTTAGCTTCACATCTCAGTTCTAATTCTCAGTTTTGGTTGGTAAAATTATTATGTACCTATGTACTTATGTTTTAAATAATATTCTGGATGAATAATTATGAGGTATTTCAAAGGGCTCGTGGAATTCTGCACCATAGTGACAAGTGATGGCATGGGTGGTAGGATGAGACTGGCTATCTAATGAGTGGTGTAGCGTGTAATAATGGATTGATGAAATTAAGAAAAATGATTATTATTAAGATGTGATGTTCAAGTTGTTTCTCTCTTCAATGAATTTTGACCAAGGAATTCCATGATTACTTTCAGTTCATTGCCCTCACCTCATCGTCTCAATTTTATGACTGAAGTGATGCTACTCCTCATAATTGACTGTATTTTCTTTTTCTCTTTACAGGTGTGCAAGAGAAGCTTGGAATTTTGAATGGTGGAGCAGTGTATGCTGTGTTCGATTATGATGCCCAGAATCCAGATGAGCTGAGCTTCAAGGAGGGGCAGAGGCTTTTGGTGTTGCGCAAGGGCGATGAGTCGGAGAGGGAGTGGTGGTGGGCGCGCAAGGAGGGGGGCCGGGGGAGAAGGGGTCACCGGAGGGTGGGGGGGGAGGGTTCAGCTGAGGGAGAGGAGGGGGAGGTGGAGGGGGGGGAGGAAGGAGGGGAGGTGGGGGCACCAGGGGAGGAGGACGCCTCGGAGGGTGATGGAGAGGAGGGATATGTCCCCAGGAACCTTTTGGGGGTGAGTGTGGAGATGCAATCAAATGTTGTGGAAATGTAGGAAATGAGGGAATTCTTGAGGGGAACCTGAAATTACAGAAAAATAAGATTTAAGTGTCAAAATACGGTGAAATCTCTTTTATAGTGGAATTGATGGAACCCAAGATTTTTCTTCCCCTCTTCATTGAATTTCCCTGAAAAGAATACTGATTATAATCCATTGCTGTTTTAGATGTGCACTTGTCATAAAAGCTGTGAAATGTATGGTGGTAGAAAAAATCAATGCAAAACTAATTGGCATCTGAATGCAGCATTTATAGAAATTAATTGAAATAACAATTTTCCTTTAACAACAATGGGTGAGTCCATTTTAAATTGACAAATGTTTATTGCTGCAACATCTCAGATTTCAACGAAATTTGGTGTGAGGGTAGTGGCAACTTTTGTGTCACAAAATCCATTGACGAAATTCAAGGAAAATATTTGCCCCTGATATATAGGCAAACGAACTCTGTGAGAACTGGAGATGGGCCTTGTGCCCTCAGCAAATTTGGCCATGCCGCTGTGGCAGAATCAAAATTTGTGGTGTGCCGCCTTATAAACCTCAGGTGGCGACACCATGGTGTGAGTGGTCCTTATTTTTCAGAAATCTGAATTTATTTTGGAGCCCCTTAAGTTTGTGCCAATTAGTTGGGAAATAAAGTATGCAAAATATTATTACAACAGGAGAAGGTATAGACATGCCACATGGCTCCTAGAGTTATAAAATTTTTCAATTTTTTCTTGTTTCCCGGCCATTCCTGATGATTATGTTGTTTTTAATTCCTTTTCTGTAATGGCTAACGTTTCATTATAAATTTAAACTTATACTCTTTATCACTGCCATATTTAGAGTAAAAACAACCGAAAATTGAGAAATACTTACTGGAGTTAGGTTTTACCAGAGCTACATCCGTTTCATCTAACAGTTAATCATTAGTACTTCAAGTGTGCATTACTCAGCAAAATTGCCATAGCCCTAGTAACAAGTTATTATTTCTCAGTTGTTTCAATCATAAAGAAGAAAACATTAGAGACTGGCATTTACTTTGTTTATTCTTAAGGGAAAGCCATGAAATATAGGTCTCTTCTGAAAGGATGAGATGCTTGAGATATAATAGAACTCTTGACGTTTCTCTCTGGGGTGGATTGTTTTGTTGCTGTTCAAGAGCTTTGGCAGATATTGTGCCTTATAATACAATAGAAACACATTTGACAAGTGTATGTGCCACACTAATTTACATATGAACACCTTGATTCCTCTCGGCACAACCCTGTAATGCTAGAATGTGCTGAAATTTTAGTGCCGGCAACTGATGTAATTGTTGGCCCTATGGTTTCATCAAATTGCCAGGTTCTTGGAGTTCCCTTTTACAAAATCCAAAAATTAAATTTTAATATTCGTTTAAGTGCTAGAATAGTAATGAAAAATAAGAAAATTTTCTGAGTGAGTTAGTGAAACCCTAATGATTATGGTTGCGTTGTTAGACCCAAACTTCAGCAACCTGTCCAATGTGAATTTCTGCATGTTGCTGCCACTAGCGCTGCCACCATGAAATACATGCTGGTGCCACCCATTTTTCACCCTAACACTACTGCTGAAGTTTCCCTTCTTGGCACCCACCTCTAGTGAGTGCACAAATAAAATGTCATTTTTACCCCCTTTTTCTACAAGCTCTAGCAGGCTTATTTTACTTATTATAGAATTAATAAAGATATCATTTGGAAGTGCAAAGGTTCTACTTACTGTTTATGAACTTAAAAATGGATTTAATGCAAGATTATTGCTTCTTTTACGACTTTTTGGCGAAACTTAAAAATTTAATTTTTTATTAATTTAGGCGGTAAAATAATCAAGAAAGATTCCAATTTAAAAGCCATATTTTCTTGTGCTCATATTCATGCTTACATAGAGTATGAATATTAAATAAAATTCTGTTTTGATTGTCTATCATGGACAAAATAGCCTGAGAACTTAATTCATAAATGTATTTAAAAAAAATATTTTTATGAGCAAAATAAATCCATGTGGCTCAGGTTTAAAAAAACAGGTGAGTGTTGGTTTTGCTAGTCACGACAGTGTTATTTAAAGATATAAAAGAATTGAGTTGTGCAGTGTATTTCAGGGGTTTGAGAGGTATAGGGATTGGAATTTGTTAAAAATAACTTGGTTCCAGCACCATGTTAGACGAGCCTCATCAATGTAATTATGTATTTGAAACAAGTGTATTGTTTCAGCCTGGAATTATATCTCAGCAAGTGGCTGACATTGTTGAGTTATTTCTACGTCATAAAATATGAAAAAATAGAGAAAAGTCTTAACTCATAATTTAACTAACAAATAACTACCCATGTTTTCTGAAGATATTCTTGATTCCTTTCTGGCTATTCTGTATTCTGTGTTAACGGTGGAGGTTCATCTATGCAATAGTATTCTTCCACGGTTATCATCCACAATATCGTTGAAGAATTTGAGCAAACACAGGATGCATCTGAAGAGCCAATCCTTGATTATCAGTTGTGATGCACTCCAGTTCCAAATTTAGAGATATTCGATAAGAGGAGTAAATCTATTATGGTTGTTCATCTAGGTGACTTATCTTTCAAATTTTTATTATTCTTTGGAAGTTTTTTGGTACCATTTTTAAGCTCTTATGATCATAATGGTGTAGAAGCCATATGATTTTGATGTCACAGGAACCTGAATAAAAGTTATTGACCACTGTGAAACCATGGAATGATCTTGACTGTGAAATTGACGATTTCATTCCATGGAAAAATCTTCGTCATGATGGGATAGGCAAATTACATTTTTCTTATTTTTATACTGAGCAGCTGACCCATTGGAAAAGTATGTTATTTTCCTGTTTGTGGTAGTAACCTTTTATATTCTCGTACCAACAGTTTTTGCAGGGAATCGAGTGATATTATATTGCATTCCATTGAATCACTTACTACACTGAAGATGCTGCTCTTAATTCTTCATACTCTAAAAATATGCCAGAAAAGGATGCCAAGTTGCCTGCATTATAGACCAATGATATGATAGGGCCTTGTCCAGCAAGACATAAGAGGTATTTTCTGGAAAATACCCCAGGAAAAAAAATCCCTTGTCACCTCTGAGGCTTTTTTTGAGAAAGTACTAAGCTTACCTTTTGCTAATGGAATGATGTCATTTTGATTGTTCTAACATTTCTAACTGCTTTTCTAGATATTCCAAGAGTGAAATAACACAAGTTATCAACACAGGTTGGTTGAAACCCACTGATTGAATGTCACCTCTGTTTCCTTATCTTTGAAGTCTTCCCAAGCCTTCCAAAGTCTATTTCTATAATTAATAACTACTAGGTATTCATCTTATTTTAATAGCATGCAAATTTATTTTCTACATTGTATGCTGAACAACTTAGGAGATCTTTGTAACAATGTTGCCTTCATTGCTGCCAACATCAGTTTCATATTTTGGTGCTATATTCACACACATTAGTGGTGTGCCATACTGTTCTTTTTAGTGAACAGTTCAATTAGATCCAGGAACAGTTCAAAAGAACAGATCCAAAGGAACTGACAGTACATTCTAAATGTGAGGGGTGGGGTGGGCTTCATGAAATTTTAGTTATCAGAATAGCATGTGAAGGTCATGTATACACTTCTAAAATGAAGCTATTGTAGATTTTCATCCACTCCTACTGGTCCAGGTTCTATGTGATATTTCCTTATAAGGACTCACTCATAGTATCCAAAGTAAAATAACAGTAATCAAAACAAAATTTTCACGACGCCATTGTGAAATAAAATTATAATTCCTGAACAGCATCTCCAATTCCTTTTATAATCCTTGTAATCTTTATCAACCTCATTGTATTAGATGATTATGATGATAATAATAATTTTTAGTAGCTTAAGACATTTATACATGTATAGCCTCGTCAAAATATAGCAAAAAAGTTACGAATTACAAAGTCAAATACAAAGTCAATAGTTACAAAAATAAAAACTACTTACAATCGAAATTCAAAAAAGTCATCAGCCTTGTAAATGCAATTTAGTATTAATATATCTCTTATAAAAATCTTATATTTCTCAAAGGGCAAATCTCTTACATGTATTGGTAAAAAACTGTAACATCTAATTGAAAACCTTTCAAAACAATTTTAAGTTTTACTGTATTTACAATACTCAGTTCTAATATTATTTTTATTCCTTGTGTCATGGTTGTGCACAGTAGTGTAATCTGTATAAGACTTTATATTTTTTAAATATACAATAGGGACTGGAACACATAAATGGAGGGAAGAGACAATCTTCAGTCTGATAAAAAGAGGCTTGGTATGAGCTCTATTGGAAACTCCCACCAAGACTCTAACAGATTTCTTCTGTAGTCTAAATATCCTAGTGATGTTGGTTGGAGTAGCCCACAATAAGGTACCATAGCTCATGTGGCTTGATCAAAATAGATGCTTCTAAGAACCTGCTCATCCAGACTAGATTTTAAACCTCTTATGAGGAAGATCCCTTTGGAAATTTTGTTAGCCAGGTTTTCACAATGTGCCTTAAAATTTAGTTGTGTATCAATCTGGAATCCTAGGAAATTTACTTGTTTCCTGTTACCCACAATCTTGTTACTTAAGAAGGGTGGCAAAAATGTATGTGGCAATTACAGACCTAGATCAATCATCCCTACTGTATCTAACGTTTACGAAATCATTCGTCATGAACAAATGGTTAATTACTTTGAAACTAATAATTTATTTGCTCATTTCAAATTATTGAATGTTTGGTTTTAGGGCTAAGCGTAGTACCTGTGATGCAGTTACTCAACTTGTTAAAGACATTATACAGGGCTGGGAGAATTGAACTTCAAAATAGAAAAAGATAAGAAATAATGGCTCCAAGTAAAGTAAAAATGATACCTAGTTAAAAAGTAAATGACTTAAAAAATAAGAAAAGGTATGAAAACTACCATCTACCGCAAAGCAATAGATTATAATGTGCAGAAATGACACTTGCAGTGGTTTTCTTTCCTTTGAAATATCTTCATGAAAGGCGCTGTGGATGTAAGGGCAATTGTAACTGAGAAATGTTTGAACATTCGCGGTGCATACTCCAGAGTAAGAACACACAGTTCCTTGGTTTTCACTTTTACTATCACTGCCATTCAGCAAACTTTGGTATTAAAATGCAGAAAAATCAATGCATTGATAGCTTCATTTAGCAAAGTACACGATGATAAAGGTTGGTTGATCTATTGATTGATTGATATAGCTTTTTGTTATTTGTTGTACTGGCTGGATGGATGGCGCTTTTGGTGAATTGTAAAACTTAAGAATGCTTAAAATACCTGTAGTGTAGAATAATTTAGTTTCTGCTGTCTTACTCAATATTCGACTCTAACCTCAAGAATGAATTTCGTATGTTGAACTAAAATTTTCACTTAATTGAACGTTATGTTTCCATAGAAAAGCATGTGAATAAAACAGCTTTGCATTTTTATTTTCCTTAGAATTGAAATACATCCCATGAATTGGCAAAGAATGCATGAATAATTTCCGATTGGAATAGGATTGAGCTAACATATTTATTCAAATATTTTCAGTACACTTAGCTGTTTGATGAGCTCTGCAGTTGAACTCTATTGATGCCAACGCCTCTGTCTGAGAAGTGTACTGAAATCCTTTGAGCATGCGGTTCTTTCAGAACAGTGTACCATAGCTGAACTCCATTGAGCATGCGTTTCTTTCTGAACAGTGTTTCGTAGCTGAACTCTATTGAGAATGCTGTTCAGGTTCTTTCTTGGAGCTCAAGGATGAGTGTAAATCCTGCCCTCCATGAGGGGCGATACAGGGTTTGTCCCAAAAGTAATGCATCACATTTTTTTCTGACGCGACTGATTGTCGCAGACCAACTGGACCAGTTGAGGTAGGTGGTGGGGGGTCTAAGCTTTCCAGGGATCTGTGTGCCAGTCGCCTCTGAGCTCTTGGAGTGTGTACTCGTGTGATTTTGTGAACCCCTGTAGTGTGACCTCGTCGAGGTTAAAATGAAGCGATCTCTCGATCAAGGAGCAGCAATCAAGTTTTGCGTTAAACTTAAAAAGACGCCACTGGAAACTTTGCAAATGCTTCAGCAAGCTTTCGGGGAAGATTGCCTCTCCCGATCCCAGTAGAACCATTGGCACAAGATGTTCCTGGAGGGTTGAAGGCCGAGGGTCGAAGAGACAGAGTTCCGAGTGACACACAACGTCATCGCCGCACCCCAAGAAGGCTTGAATGAGCAAATCGATGGTGGATATCATGCTCATTGTCTTTTTTGATGCCAAAGGGATTGTGCATCATGAGTACGTGCCTTCTGGAGAGACCGTAAACGTTCAGTTTTTCAAGTCAGTGCTCATGAGATTGATCCACAGAGTGGCCCGCGTCCGGCCCTAGATCAGGAATTCGTGGAAACTCTGCCATTACAATGTGTCGGCACACACCACCTTGGTTGTCACCTGCTACCTGACCGGCCTGCGCACTGAAACGTTGCCGTAGCCGCCATACAGTCCAGACTTGTCACTGCCAGACTTCTGTTTGTTTCCCCACCTCAATAGGGAGTTCAAAGGTGCGCATTTCGACACCATCGACAACATCAAGGCTACATAGATGAGGCTTCTCGAGAGCATTCCCACTGACGAGTTCCAGGGTGCCTTCCGGGCGTGGAAGAACCACTGACAGAGGTGTATCGACGTGGAAGGAGATTATTTTGAAGAATTTTAGGTTGTTGCACTAATTGGATCAATAAATTACAAAAAAAATGCCTCGCATTACTTTTGGGACAAACCCTGTATCTAATGGTTGGGTGGATTGTGGCTCCAACACCTCCCTTCCCTAAATGGGGCACCTCTAGTCTCGCCATCTGGTCGTACTCAAAGGAACTTGATGAACGCAATTTACGACCCTCTGCTGCTTCGACCATACAATGTAGCACTTGACTCTTAACTTTAAATTACCGTTGGAACAGGTAGTATGTGTGAATCATTCATTTACTGATCAGTTTATTTCTCGGAACTGTTCCATTTGAACTACTCAGTTCATTCTGTCCCATCTCTAACACACATACACATTGTGAGTACCAGATGCCCCATCTAATGCAAAGTACTTACACATAAGCTCTGCAAACTTTGAAAACCCAATTTTTAAATCTTTGAAGATGTTTTCTTTGAAGATCATGCATAATTCCTTGAAATAGGATATTAAAAGCCACCTTTGAGCATTAAATTTGGCACCATTAGGTCCCTTCATAGACACACAGTAAGGTGTCTTTCAGTCAAGTACTGAGTGTGTTGGGGATGTACCTTGGCGCTGCCAATTCGGTGCTGCTGTCTTGGCGTGGCCATCTGGACGCATGCAGTTTTGGTGCAGGGCAATTTCAGCACATTCCATTTGGTTGCAGGCCTTTAGGGTCTGGGATTATTGGTCTCAGGAACGTTGCGGCACAGTCAGCTTTTCGGTAACCAATCTGCTAAAAACTCGTTTTATTATTAAATAATGGTGTTAACCTGTCCAATGAAAGTATATAACTTTCATAGGTTTAGTTTTTCCTTCCTTCCTTTAGTAGTATATTAGTAAATTTAATGATATTAGGCGCAAAAAATAATGGAGGAAACTTTTATGAGAACTGGATTTTTTCCTGTATGATAAGGGACCACTTCAACTGTCATTGAAGCCGCCCAAATGTCATTGATAACGATAAATTCAGTTTTTCTTATACTTCTTCAATTTATTTAATTCCATCCATGCTACATGGAATGGTTATTTCATTTCAATAGTAGTACTATGTTGGTTGTCAACTGACTATATTTTAATAGGAATACTTTCCATAAATACGTTTTACCAAAATGAAAATAGCTATCCCATTTCCTACATCTGCAAAATACCATGCATACTAGTTTGGTACCAGAATCGGTAAAGAATTCTGTAATGAAGTTGATGATGTAATTATAAGTAAATGAAATACGTCCAAAGCCTGTGTTTCAGAATGGAAAGTTTATGTAAACATTTTATATCATTTTCTCTATAATCATTTCACCCTTTCACTAAGGATACATTAGTGGCATTTGAGATGCAAGAGATGCTGTAAACATGCTAGATCTGCCCATAACCTAAGTGTACCATATACCATACAAGCCAATCCAAGGCATGTAGCCCATTGTGAAGATTATGGAGGACAAAAGGAGGTAGGAGTTAGAGTAACTAAGGCAGAGGAAATCTACCATATTTATGAGTGAAAATGATGTGGAAAACTACTGAAGCGTTAAAGGTAACGGATTTGCATTGCAAGAAAGATAGAGAGGTGTGGACGCATACAGGGGCAGATCCAGGTATAAATTTTGGGGGGGGGGGAGCTTCCGGAAATGGCTGTAGCGAGTGGGAGGGGTCAAGGGTATCAACCCCCCCCCCCAAATTTTGGGGAACAGTCTAAAGTGAACCTCCCGAAAATAATAATAAGGGATGTTCTTTTTCACTGACATCAGGGGTAGAGTCGCCACTGCATCGCCACGCATCGCCACTGCATGCGACTGAGTGGTGGCTACGGCCGTGTCCAGTGGCGCGTCTAATTTAGTGCCCGCTACTTGTGTGAACTCCTCCATTTGAAACAATGTTCAGCTACAAGTGGTACGACTTGGAAGCACCACCGAGTGGCCTTGTGTGAAGGGACACCAAGAGCATGCGGCAACATTAATTCCAACAACCGTCACGCATCATCTATAGATGACACTCAGTTTATAAGAATTAAATTATTGGCCTCGGAAAAAATATTCTCTGGGATTTGAGGGGAGAGGGGGAATTTCTCCCTTTCCCCCCCCTTGGATCCGCCCCTGGACGCATACAGTGAAGAGGAGGGATATTGTAAGTGCACCAAGTATCAGCAGAGGAAGGTGGAGTGCATAACTCACCCTCATTGTGAAGGCATTCATGCCCTTTCCAAGTTAAGTGCAAGCAGATAGAAGGGATCCCTGCTGAAGTATGGGAAAAATGTCCTCCTCCTTCCGCCCAGCTATGTGGAGCAAAGTAGCAAAAAATGATGCATGGTGTTAGTAGTGTGAAAGGGTGGGGTTCATTTCCTTAATGTTGACAAAAAAGGCTGGGCTAATTGCTGTTGAAGACCAGGTCGGTGATGTATGAAGTGTTAAACTGTAATCAGATGCTGCAAGGGGTGACTAATGAATGCATTAACAAAATATCTAATTTTCATTCTTGTGCTGGTTGTTTTTTGTTGTAGAGTAAATACAACCCCTGTTTTCCTTACTGAAAATAGCCTATTCTTGAAAATATTCATAGCTCACAGCAATCGTTGCTAAATTTGATATGCCAAGTCACTTGCCTCTTTACTTTCATATTTCATCCGTGGACTTTGTCATTTTTTATAACAATTTTTTAACACAGATTAACATAATGTTGTTTATAACATAGCTTTATTTGCTAAATTAGTGAAACTTATTCTTCCCTGGATTACATGTATGTTTGCTTTGGGAATTACAAAGCACTAGATGATAGTAATCTGATGTTAATAAAAATGGCTAATTTTTACGATATCAGACACCTGTAAGATTATCCTTTAATATGTATCTTTCTATGGGACACTATCAAATACTTTTCTGAAGTTAAGAAACATTGCATCAAGTGGAACGATATCTGCACCAGAGACTTCTTCTTCAGTGTTCAACCCTGGGGTTGGTTTGCAGCAGTACGCCATTCCTCTCTTGTCTGCTTTTCTCTTCACTTCTGTGTATGTGGTGCAACCCATATCATTCACAATCTGCTGCATGAATGACATTCTTGGTCGTCCCCAGCGATTCCTTCCCTCTAAAGCTCCTTTTGCTATTGTTATAACGATGTTGTCGTGTCTTAGAATGTGCCCTACGAGTTTGTCTCTTCTCGTTTGGATATGCCTCCTCAGGGATCTGGTTTCCTGAACTCTTTTCAGTACCTCTTCATTTGTGACTCTATTTTTTCAGCTGAGCTTCAACATCCTTCTGTAGAGCCACATCTCAAGGGCTTCTAGCCGCCTTCCCTCTTGTTTTCGTATTACCCATGTTTCGCTCCCGTATAGGGCCACGCACCAAACAAATGCTTTCATCATCCGTTTCCTTATTTCCAAACTTATGTTCTTGCTGGTGAGTAGGTTCTTTCTAAGATAGAATGCAATTTTGGCCTGATGTATTCTCCTTACAATTTCTTTCTGGCTTCTACCATCTCTTGTTATTCTGCTTCCCAAGTAGGCAAATTCATCTATTACTTCCAGCTTCTCTCCTCCAATTCTCATTATTGTTCTTCATTGTTCTTCATTACTGCAAACCATCACTTTGGTTTTGCGTTTGTTTATTCTCATGCCATACTGTTTACAGAAAATCCTACCCATTGTGTTGAGCATCCTTTCTGGATCTTCTTTCGTCTCTGTGATCACAGCAATATCATCTGCATAATGCAGCTTATCTATCTTCTGTCCATTAATTTTAATCCCCACCTCAGTAGTTTCACCAACTTGGTCTATAGCTTCCTGGATGTAAGCATTGAATATAAGAGGAGAGAGAGCACATCCTTGTCTCACGCCTTTTCTAACTTTTGCTTCTTGCTTTTGATGAAAATTCCTTATCACAACCATTTCGTTCTTATATAAGCTCAGTATGTCTTTATATCACTCACCCGCATGTCTTTATATTTTAGGCCTGCTTTCTTCAGCACTCTGAACATCTCTTTCCAGATAATATTGTCAAATGCCTTTTCCAGGTCAATGAAGGCAATATAAGTAGTTTTATTTCTCTGGATTTGTTTTTCAATAAGAAGCCTCAATGCCAGAATTGCCTCTCTTGTTCCTGATCCTCTACTGAATCCAAACTGATCTTCACTCAGCATATCCTCTACCTTTCCTTCAATTCTCCTCAGGATTATCTTTATGAGGATTTTCGATGCATGCAATATTAGGCTTAAGGTTCGGTACTGTTCGCATTTTGTAGCTACCGCCTTCTTCGGTATAGGAACCATGATGCATTTCTGGAAGTCTGTTGGTATCTCTACTGTGTTATATATGGACCTAATCATTTTCAGCAGCATCATTTTCATATTTTCACCAGCATTCTTGATTAGTTCTGAAGGAATCTCATCAATACCCATTGCTTTGTTCTCCTGTAGGTCTTTAAGGGCTTTGTCGAATTCTTCAAGCAGGATGTCGCCTCCTTTGTCATCTTCGTTAACTTCCTCTTCCTTTCCTATTACACCCTCTGATAGAGGTGGTCCGTCATACAATTCCTCAATGTACTCTTTCCACCTATTCCCCACATCTTCACCAAACAGCATTTTCCCCTCTTTATCTTCTATTGTGCCCGGTATTGTTGTTTTCCATCTGTTAAAAAATTTGTTTGCTGTCCTGTAGGCTATATCAGTTTTTCCTTTCTGCATATTTTCTTCCACTTCCCTGCACATTTCCTGAAGAAAACCTTTTGCTTTCCTAGCTTCTCTGTTGACTAAGTTCCTTAGTCTTCTGTATTCAGCTTTTTCTTGTTCATCAATGGCATTTTTGTATAGTCTTCTGTTTTCGATAAGCTGAATAACATCTGCTGTGATCTCTTTCTTTTTGTTGTTGGATTTAGTTTTCCCTACTATCTTTTCTGCTGCTTTGTATGCACCGGATTTAATTTGCTCCCATTCTTCTTTTACGCTGCCATGTTGGAAGTTTTTAGCAAGGTCGTCCGTTTCATGTGCGTACTGTCTGGCGAGTCCCTCAGTTTTCAGCTTTTCTATCTCCCGTTTCTGTTTTTCTTCCTTTGTCTTAAGACATTTTAATCTGAGTGAGCTTTTCATCAGGACCAGGTTGTGGTCGCTATCTATGTCTGCAGATGGGTAGCTGGCAGCTGGGCTGGATGGCTGGAAAAGAGTGTTCTCTTGCAGTCTTTCACTTGGTTCCTAAAACGTGATTTCACTAAAATGTAATCGACCTGTTGTGTTCTTAAGTCTCCTGGGGCCTTCCAGGTGTATCTTCTTCTCTTGTGATGCTGGAAAAGAGTGTTTGCAACAAACAGTTGATGTCTCGGGCAGAACTCGACTAGTCGGGTTCCTCTTTCATTTCTTCTTCCAAGTCCATAGCTGCCGACAGTCCCTTCTTCTGGTTCTTCACCCACACTCGCATTCCAGTCCCCCATGACAATCAGGTTTTCATCTCCCTTAGCATGTCTGATCGCATTACTTATTTCTTCGTATATTTCGTCAACTACCGCATCCGCTTCTTTGGACGTAGGCATATACACTTGTATTACTACGGTGTCTTTTGGTTTAGTTTCCAATTTGACTAATATTATCCTGGAGCTATATTGCACATATCCCTTGACACGTGATCCAATGTTTTTTCTGATAATTACTCCAGTTCCTCCCAGTCCTGGTCTGTCTTGATCAGTTCCGGTGTGAATGACTCTGTATTCTCCCGACCAGATGTCTCCTGATTGGGGCCATCTCATTTCTGATATGCCAAGGATATCAATATCCAGTCATTCCATTTCAAGTTTCAGATTTTCTAGTTTGCTGCCCTGCAGCAGGGTTCTCACATTCCAAGTAGCTATTTTAAAATTGTTTTTCGTTGCCTTGTTTATATCTTTTGCAGTCCCCACCCGGAGATCCGATTGGGGGACTATTTTATCTACGGAAAATTTTACAAAAGTTACAGACATGGTTTACTGCTGATGCTTGGGATATCCTGGGATCTTTAATGTGGTGGTTTCCCTTTGCCTTCCACATCCTATGCCATTGACCATCTGTTGGTTCTTCCGCCTTCGGAAATGGTTTCCCATTTCCAGGACATTTCCTGCCCAGCAACTGCTGGGATGATGACTTATCCCGGTCATGCTTCGGTCCCTGTCTATGTTAGCCGTCACTTAAAGTGACGTTATCCCCTCTCTACCACGGGGAGGTGTAGATCAGGTATTTCCCTTCATCGGGTCTAGGACCTTGGTGGCATTTCCTATATCTCTCCAGTACTTTAGAGAGGTACCAGAGACTTAAATATCATATATTTTCTAATTCCTTAATGTACAGTTGAAAGAAAATCTTTTTAAGTTCCCTCCATGTCTAACTTTATGCTTGATCTTTGGAAGTCAGAAAAGGAATTTATTTAGATGACACTTGAATTCGTCGAAATCAGCTTTTCAAAGGATGAAGAGTTTTCTTGTTCAGTAAAAATTTTTATTGAAATTCAAGGAAAACTTAGCTGTAACTACTCTGTGGTCACTGATTCCCTCAACAGGGTCAGCCTTAATTGCTAGATGTGGTATATTTGTAGCCAATAAATCAAGAATGTTGTTCCTTCAGATAGGAGTCATGGCTTATTACCATCCCATGTAGTATGGATATAATCATCATAAATTAAAATGTATGAAAAAAAATTCTATACATTGTTGTCAATTACATTTTGGTGTCTTTGATGACAGGTGAAGTGGTCCCTTATCACACATGAAAAAATCCTGTTCTCATAAAAATTTCCTAGATTATTTATTACACCTAAAATTATTAAATTCACTAATATACTACTAAAAAAAGTAACTTTACTAGATTCTATTAATGGTGGTTTTTTGTGACTCCTGAGATCATGCTAACATTCCCTCTTAGGGAATCTATAATATTACTGAAGGAGAATAGATTCAATTATTCCCCTAGATCTAAAACCCTGCATGAATGTTTGCAATTTTGATTTGGTTGAGTGAAGTTGCTAATGCTTTACCACCATAGATTTTGATATTGTGGATTTTGAACAGCAGGACTTGTCAAAAGTTTTTACCGTGAATTTAGAAATGTTACTGAATTGTTGAAAGAAAAGAGTTGGAACCCAATATTGAAGGAAGGGAAAAATATGGGTTAAATTTATTTTGCAGGTTAGAGGAAGACTATTATTTGTCAGACTTTCTACACATTTTGCTAGAACCAAACTGTTACGAAAGAAAATGTCATAGGCATAAGAATAAAGAAACAGACTGCAGAACTGATAGATTTAAAATGTCATTTTGCACACATACTAAGAGTAATGATGTGTAAGATCAATTCCATGAATCACCAACCCTCATTTGGTAGACTTTGTACTTTGTTTAATGACTTATCATCATTTTTTTACCACTAACCCCACTTTAACTTTCTAGCATGCTTTAGCTTTCTGCATGATCTACATCTTCACATTACCGTGCAAGCCACAGTAGAGGGTGTTTGGCTGGGGGTGTGTTATGACCATCGTGGACTATAATGTTCTTGTAACTTTCACCATTCCACTAAGAATACGCTGCCAGTGTATGGGACCCTCATGCGTTAGACATTGAGACAGAGTTACAAGGCATGCAGAGAAGATAAGCATGATACGTAAAAAGGTCTCAAATAGTCTCATTTGTTTTGCTGACCTCATGCAACAACAACTTGGATGGGAATCACTTTGAAACCAATGATTAAAAATTAGACTTAAAATAGATTAAAATTTATTTAAAAAATAGATTAAAAATTAAATTTTGTGTAAATTTCAAAACCAATTTCTTTTCAGACAAATTTATTAATATGTGATAAATTTACAGCATTCTATGGTTGATCACATCATGAAAATATATTTGGGAAATGGACTGCCGTAGAGATAGGTTTATCAATGTCATTTTTCCCATCCTATGCAATAAGAGACCATAATGGCTTCTGATGAGAATTTGAAGCAGGTTAGTCAACTGGTAGTGTAGCTGATTAGTTAATTTTCTCCATAATGCTTGTTTCTTAATTGGCAATGTAGTGATAACATCAAGTATCATGTAGTTCCTGCATGACTCTTGATAGTTGATATGACAGTTCATATAGTTGCAAAATACATCAATACAAATGGCATCTATAGTATTGGTTGCAGACCTATAGTACTCACCATGTTGGTGAAATTTACAAGTACATTGTAATGTATGTTGGTGAATACTCATCCCCTTCCAGTCACCCTTTAGGTGGCTTGCAGGATAAAATGTAGATGTTGATGAAACCAAAGAATGCCCAAGGTAGTCTTTTGGACTAAGTTTGATCTTTATTTTTTTCTCATATTCGCATTTTTCATCACAGAAAATAATATTTCGTGAGCTGCATTCCTTTATCACATACTATAAGTAAACGAGATCAGTGTTGACCTTAATTGTTCATCCCTACTCCATTATTGGGAATCATTTGCTTAGTGAATCTGTTGTTTTAAGAGTGATTTGAAAAGTTTTAGACTTGATTGTTTAGGTTAACTGCTGATATAACATTTACTAATTTATTTTAAACATTTAATGATACTACCATGAGTCATAAATCATAAGAGCATCATTAGCAGCTGAATGGTTACCAAAAAGCAGGCTGTGCCCAAATATCCCTGCACCCAGACAGGCCTGCACCAAAATGGCTTGTACCCAGATGGCCATGCCGAAACAGCTGCAACGATGTGTCCTAAAACCAAGTTTGTTATGGTTTGGCCCCACAATCGAGCCTCTCTTGGGTTACGAGGTTTGATAGGAAGGGAATATTATTCTTTGGCTTCAGTATAAAAGAGTGAACTAAAGCTGATGTTGATTGTGTACCTTGAAGATAGGCCAGGTGCTGCTTCTTCTTTGTCTTGTGTGGTTCTCTTTGCCCTTCAGTGTTGTGCATTAAATTGAATTTTCAGCATTCTTGCACTATTGTAGTCTGGTATTCATCACAGTGTGTTGACAGTTTCTCTCTTTGGATAAGGACCTGAGCATATAATTTTTGTGAATGTGATTGATAAGGGAGATTTTTATACAAGTTTTTTTCCCTGTTGGAGTTGAAATGACATTTGAAAGCAGTACGATGCACGAATCTGAATTCGTACATGTATGTAAATGTAAATGTCTAGACTGAGGCATGAAAAGGTCAACAACAATTAAATTATGATAGACACAGCCTTTGAAATGGAAAAATCTCCTGCAGTGGAGTGTATATTGCAAATTAAACAGAAAATCACAACATGCCATTGGGCAAAATACCATGATACAATTATGGTGCTTTCTTGTACCAAGTCCATTTGATGAGAGCAGCAGCAGCAGTGAGGTCCTTTCGGCAGCCTGGGGATTGAGAGAGCCTTGGAGTGTTGTCTGCGACAGTCAGGGGGCAAAGAGGGATCTCTTGTCGCCCAGCAAGTTAAAACGTGCAGAGGGGAAGTCCAGGGGAGAGGAGGATAGGGGGAGGAGTGGGTGGCTGTGCTGCTTCAGAGTGATTGGTGGAGAGAGCTCAGTGTACATAAATTCATGATTCACCCCGAGGCTAGTATGGAGCAGTATAAATAGGCTAGCAAGGGTGCAGTATAAATAGTTCACAGTGTAATCATTCAAACCAGCCTTGACCAAGTGATCTGCCAGTCAAGCAATGAGGAAGCCAGAGCTTGGCTGTTTGTCTTTCTGAAGCCATTTATGCTTTCTCGGATAATGAGTGACTTCAAGGCAAAAGAGTAACAGGGGGCAATAGTAGCAAAATTTTTTGGCACAGCAGTAAACGACTGCTCTGTTGGAATAGTGAAGTGATAGATGCAGTTCTACGCAGTAAATTGGAAGGATTATATACTTGAATTTATTTGTGAAAATGAGTTCATGTCCGATCATAATTGAAGATGCCTGATCAAAAATAACTTATTAACTGCATGTAGGAGGATATGGTAAATTACATTGAGTGTAGCATTGCAATGGATTTTTTTTGGTCTCAATGGGAAATCATGGATTTTGACATTTTTCAGTTTTTGCCTGAAGTTCTTATTCTCACTCTGTGGAAACAATGCTACAAAAAGACAAGAAATATGTTTTAGTTTGGTACAGAACTAAAATTGTGTTTCAGTATGGATTCACTTGAGTCATAATTTACTATTCAATAGAATTTTTGTGGAAATGTACTGTAATCAAAGTGCCCTTAAGGTTACTTTTTTGTACCTTTAACTCAACATACATCTAGTACATCTACTTTTCACCTCAAGTTTTCAAGTTAGCATCATTAATTTTACTAACTACATTTATTCAATCCCCCAATGAGGAGGTGGAATATACTCAGCAAGTGCTAAATTTTAAGAAGTGTGATTTTGAGGGTTTATCTGCTCATCTTTCAGATATTGACTGGCCATCACTCATGGAATTGCCTTTCAATTGCTTGGTGGATAAATTTTATGAGTATTTATTAAATACTATTATAATATATGTACCCATTGTAAATGTTAGAAAAAGGAAATTTCCTGTTTGGTATTCAAAGGAGGTTCGGAATCGTATAACTGAAAAGAAGATTGCACATAAGCGCTATAAGGAGACTGGTTTATTAGTTCACATTAGTATTAAAAATATTGAATTAAGCCTGTCACGAAATCCAAGGCATTTCTGGAATTACATTAAAACGATCAGATCTTCCAATGGATGGCTGAAAACAATGGGTCTTGATAACCAACAAGCAGAAAATCCGTTTGATATTTCCAATTTGTTTGCTAAACATTTCTCAAGTGTATATTCTTCAGGTAATATATACTCTTATGACGATAAGTATTTCAGCCAAATGAATTTACCAGATTTGTCAATCTCTGTTATCGAAGTAAATTCTGCCCTGAAGTCTCTTGACTGCAACAAAAGTGTTGGCCCTGATGGAATCCCAGCATCTATACTGAAAGTGTGCCACATGATTTTGGCTTACCCATTGACTATGATTTTCAATAAGTCACTCAGTTGTGGTATTTATCATCATATGTGGAAGCTAAGCTACATTGTTCCAATATTTAAGTCTGGTGACATAGGAGATGTTAAGAACTACAGACCAGTGGTCATACAGTCATCCATACTCAAGGTGTTCGAAAAACTGGTGGTCAACAAACTGACTCCTCTTTTTAAAAACTTTATTAGTACTTCACAACATGGATTTCTGATCAACTACAACTAATCTACTAGAATATCACAAGTTTATTGAAATGAATCTTGAAAATGGGCATCAAGTTGATGCAATATATACTGATCTAAGTAAAGCCTTTGACTCAGTCAATATTCCGTTGCTATTATTAAAACTGAAGTGTTTCACTGGCAGTTTATTATCTTGGTTAGAAAATTATCTATCAAATCGAAGGCTCTCTCTAAAAATCAATCACCAGGTATCTAGCGAAATTATTGCATTATCTCAAGGCTCTCACTTGGGACCATTACTATTTCTCCTTATTGTGAATGATGTGTCGTTTGTTTTTTCTGGTGTTAAATTTTTGATGTTTGCCGATGATCTAAAGATTTATACTGTTGTCGACAGTGATTGTGATGTCATCAACCTACAAGAAAATTTGGATAGATTTTCATAATGGTGTCGTCAAAATGGTTTGTGCATCAATGTCTCCAAGTGCTATTGCATTTCATTTAGTAAATCAATGACACCAAAAATTAATTATTATACTCTTGAAAATAAGATATTGACTAACGTTGAAACAGTTAAAGACCTTGGTGTCATATTTGATAATAAACTCAGTTTTAACAATCACCTTGATTATGTCATAAAGAAGTCAATGAAAAACCTGGGCTTTTTGATAAGGAATTCAAGGAATTTTAACATCGACATAATAGGGCATTTGTTCACCACCTTAATATGCCCTGTAATTGAATATGCCTCTATTGTGTGGTGGCCCTAAAAAGTACACACCTAAAACGCATTGAGAGAATCTAACATAAATTCCTAAGGTATGTTAACTTCAAATCTAAGGGATTCTCTCTGGATGTTAATTATAGGGTCTCTCTAGCTCTCATCAATTATGTTAACAAATCAACATTAAACCTACTGTTAATGATATTTAATCTATTTAAATTGTATAATCAAAGTTTAGCTAATGCTGGCAATCAGTAGAATTTAGCAATTTTGCTTCATTCAATTTTGCATCATGATTGTTTCCCTCTCCCATCAGTATTAATTTAATTTAATTTATTAGCATTTACAGGCGAGTCGCCCATATTTCCACGATTACACATAGTACAAAGTATATATTAATATATATATATTAATATATACTTAGTAAGCTCCATCTAGATACATTATCCCATAGAAGAATTAAGGCTGACTTAATCTTTTTGTATAAACTTTTAAATAATGGAACTATTTCTTCAGATCTTCTTGGGGCTGTTAATTTAAGAGTCCCATCACACAATACTAGGACTAACCTAGTGTTTTCTAACAATTATCACAGGACTTGTTATGGCCACGGTGCCCCCAGAAAGAATTTTACGAAATTTTAACCTTTTTTGGAAATACACTGGATGTTTTTAACTGCTCTGTTGCTCAAATCAGGGATTTACAGATCTTTTGCAACAGGGTATGTGACATGTGTCAATGATGATTTGTATTGTATTGTGACATATTTTATGCTTGCATATTTTGACACTATGGCACTGATATTGTTTATTCTTTTGTCTAATGTGTTTATTTTGTGATATTATGAATTTATATTGTATAGTGATTTTTGGTAGTCAGTTTTGAGTGTATCATACTGTATGAATATGAATAGTCAGTTTGCATTGTGATATTTTGAATTTAATCAGATTGATGTATGATTTGTATGATGATATTTTCAGGTGTGAGTTTAGAGTGTCCATCTTTATTAATGTGTTTTATGCTCCTTTCATATCTGAATATTTTCTTTTTCTATTTTTGAAATATTTTACGTTCTTTGCATTATTTTATTGTATTATTATTGTTTCTTTGTACTATGTGTAATCGTGGAAATATGGGCGACTCGCCTGTAAATGCTAATAAATTAAATGAAATTAATACTGATGGGAGAGGGAAACAAACATGATGCAAAATTGAATGAAGCAAAATTGCTAAATTCTACTGATTGCCAGCATTAGCTAAACTTTGATTATACAATTTAAATAGATTAAATATCATTAACAGTAGGTTTAATGTTGATTTGTTAACATAATTGATGAGAGCTTGTGGAGAGGCAAAAATACAGAAGTGTGTGTGAAAAAATTTCCAAATTGGGTGTCTAATGGTATAATGCATAGGGTAAAATAATATTTTATATGAAAAGCTCTTAAGGGTACAAAGGGGCTTCTCAGGTAAATATTTTATCAAAATGCCAACTCATTCATGCATTACCTGCATGCTTAAGCAAAAAAAGTGCATGGCCAATGAGTTATGTTTCTGGGTGGAAATTTTGTGTCTGGAGTGTGTTTAAAAAATTGTCCTTAGTATATAAGACTGTCTCTGGTGTTACTGGGTGGAACTCCTTCATGATGAATGAAAAACAAGTACTTGGTTATGATTCCAATCTTTATTTAAAGTAACACGGCCCAGATTTCTTGTACTTGTTTGTCATTAGTATTTGTGGGCATTGATTAGGTCAGTCTTTTGATAAATTCTGAGCCTCTCTCTGCCTGTGACTTGAAACTTTGGGAGGTTTGTGGCTGGAGAAAGTTATACTCAGATAGGATTTTTATATGATGTGCTTGGAAAGGATAGTAGGAAATTGAGAACTTGATTGAAGACAAATTCAATAGAAAATTAATTTTGATTGTTTCAAGTTAGGAATGACTGTAAACAAATAAGTGCTTTCAATCATTTTCTCACAGGGTCTCAATAAATTCTTACATTATTAAATTCTTTGGTCTAAGTGCTAATTACTTCTAATGTAATTGCAGCTCTACCCTAGAGTACCTCTCAAAAAGGAGTGATGGATAATGGCTGTGGAAACTGGATGGAGAAACCAGGAGTGGTTGGAGAGGAAACTTGGATAACTGTGCATAGTATAATGCACCATTCACTGCATTGGTGCTCTTGTTTTGTACATATGAAAGTCTGTTAATTGCTGGGCAAATATTGAAGAATGAGTAAGGGACCAATTTGAATATGTTATCATGTCAAGTCTGAGCTTAATCTTTCTAACAGTGACATGGTTGAAATTATTGTGTGATTATCTGGTGTGTATATTCAGGAAATGAATACACGCTTGAAATTGGCCTTTATTAGCATAAAATATGTGATCCTCTTTGAAATGTTATAAGTTGTTCTAAGATGCCTCCTCTATCGTACAATATTGATAGCATAATGATGGTTGCTTGTGCAGATATTATTTTATCGTACCATTTTATCACTCTCCACTTTCATTGTTTATTCTTGAATATGTGGAAATTTTTTTGAATTTCTCTCCTTACACATAATGTTGTGGCTTCAAAAGTTACAAGTGCAAATTTTATTTTTCTGTCATGGTAGCTGAACTCCTCTGGAAGTTACTGGATACTGGTTACTGGTGCTGAGATAATTTGAAAAGCCGAAGCTGAACTTTCTAGATAAAGTGGCATTTAATTTTACATAAATAATTTTTCAAAGTACAAATGTGACAGTTTTTGGTAAATTCAGAGCTATATAGGCATCCTACCAGAAATGTGTCAGTCTTGGAGAGTTACCCCAGGTCAATTTTCTCACTGCATTAACTGATATATGCTCATTTTATTACATAAAGAGTAATCTGAAAAGCACAAGGAAACACCTGAAGCATTGCTATATGTTGGTTCCAATTTTTTCTGCCAAGCACTTCACTAGTAATAAGGGACACTAATGATATCATATTCAAAAGCTTTGATACAAAGGTAGATTTTCTTTAACCTCTTTTCTGTGCGATTTTCAATTAGTCTTTTCATGGAATAATTCTGAAACGGATTGTGCATGAGGATTTAAATGTAATATTAACTCAGAGATTGTGATTTCATAGCTAAGTGGTAGCTATCTTTTCTGATCTCTTTAGAAGCAGCTGTGCTCTCATGTTCATCTTTTTATGAGGTATTCTGAAGTCATTTGATGGATGTGGTTGGATTAGCTCTTTGGAAGGTTTCATAGAAGCTGTGGCAGAGCATGGTGGATTTTTCAATGGACTCTCCATGCATAGAATAAGTGAAAATATGTGCCTTCCTTTTTCACTGTTGACAGCAAAGTGAGGTTTTCATATCAGTAAATCCATGAGAAAGTATATATTATATATTTATACATAGATGGTTTGAAAATTACTATAGGGATATTTTACACAGAAGCTAGCTGTGCTAGTCAAACTATGTTCAAATGTTATCTGTAGCATTGTATATTCATCAGAAGAGTGAAATATACTTATGAGAAATTAAAAATAAAATATTATTAATGAGAAATTCTGCTAACCACCACCGATCTGTACCTAATTAAAGTTGTGTAGAACTACTAGAAATCAGGGACATGGTTTTCTGAGGTAAGAGTGGGTGGGCAATACAGGTTTAATGAATCGGGTGTCATTTTATGTCCTTCCATTAAGTTTTTGGCAGAAATAAAGGATAAATTTTAGCCTGTGTGACTATGCCTGGTGGCATGAAATGTACGCATGCTATAAGAAATTACCTTATCATAGTATTTCATCATTATTTTCAATTGAATTTAGAATAATGCTGGAACTTTATAAGACGTAGTAAATGAGGAAGGCATTGGTCTGTCCGGGGAATCGCATAAATGCTGTGAATATATACTCCTGTCCAAAAAAAAGTTACCACCTCAGAGCCGAAAAATTTCTTAAGTCCCGAGTTGACGTAGATGTGACAACGCCGAACCACGCCCCCTTGCGCGGGAAAGCAATAAACGCACGGGACGGAAAAGATGCCTTCTTCGGAACGTATTCGACGAGAGGGAAGTGTCCCGGAACACCCCTCGGCGAAAATTTTTGACCTGCAAGGGATTATTTCTGGGTGGGGTGAGGGTGGGTTGGGTCTATTGTGTCGGTCCTATCCCGTCGGGGTGGGGAGGCATGGAGAGAAAGGTCGGTCGGAAGACGAAGTCGCAAAATCGTCCTTGTTTTCGGAAGCTACCGGAATGAAAGACAGAACTCAAATATCTATTTCATGTCTTCATTGCCGCACAGGAAACCTTCGCTGTACTTGATGGGACTTCCTCGTATTAGGCCGCAGAAAGTCTATTGCCGTCGCGATAAGAGGTGAAATCCGGTCAAATCGAATGTAGATATCACGTTCTACGCTTCCATTTCTGATAACAATAAGTCGTTGTCTAACATACAATAGAGGTTCCATTATGTAGGCATTAATCGCAGATTGTTATCGATCGGAGGGTTTGAATCATGCTCAATTGGATGCTTAATCATTCTATTACACTTAAAGAGTTTTGAATTGAGTTTAATATTATATATGGGACATCTTTAACGTCTGAGACGATAAAAACATGTTTACCACACAGTGTGGCCCTCAAGGAAATCATTTGACAGCATTTATTTGTCGTACTGGACAAAATATTAGTAAATTAGAATAAGGTAGTTATGAATTCGCATTAATTTATTTATCATTCAAGTTCTACTAAGCAAATGAATTTGCCTTGCCGAGTCCCCTAAATTGCTTTACGTCTGCTGATACGCTTTGAGCAGGGAATTGAGAGGAATTGGTTGTATCCTCCAAGTCATGTTCAATATGTTATGAATTTCCTGAATTCCTCCCTGAATTTCAACGAGTACCCTCTGCCGATTAAACATAGAATGAACATGCACAACCACCGGTGGTGGAAAGCCCGCGCTGGTTGTAATCGCGCATTCACCAACATAACCGTGTGAACTGTAAACACAAATACGAAGGAAAGCCTCTTTGCCACCTTCGCTCGTCTTACCAGCGAGGCCTCTACAAGAATTGCAAGGGGAGGAGGCAGCGTCATTGTTTTCAGATTGGAGGGGGGGAGAAGGAGCGGTCTAGTTGTCGGTCAGGCTCTTTCGCCCAAGGGTCGTGACTGGTCGTGACTGCAAGGGTTCCCTCGGGGGACCGAGGTTAGGGGTTCTCAGTATTGCCACTGGCGTACCGAAGTGGAATGGAGAACTTGCAGATTTTTGAAAAAAATAGAGGTAATAGAGGATGATGAATCTTGCCCAACGCAAAAAACCCGAGGCGTGAGTAATGCTTAGTGTCCGAGATATAAATTCTCAAAGTTGTCGAAATTCTAACGGCGCTAAAATCGGGCGAAAAGAGGGGCGTGGTCAGATCGGGCAGGTCTGACGTCACACCTGTCGTTCGGAGGCCGCAGCGGTGGCAGGCCCGGCGTTGTTTCGGGGACTCCGGGCAGCGTCACCGGGGACTAAGGGCAGGAGCGCTGGTTATGCGTATTGCAACTCCAGGGATTTCATCTTACGTTCACGGCGTAATGCGGCATGATTTCAAATGATATCACATAGGCATGTTAAGTTAAAAATGACTCCACAATAAGCGCATTTAATAAAATTATCACCAGATGCTTTGCATCTGGACCAGATGTTTTGCATCTGCACGAACGCCCTTCGTGTGGGTAACATAATTTACGACCATTTTTGTACGTTGTCGAACATAAAGGTTTTCCGGGTTTTCAACCGCGTTGGTTGATTGTGCAAGGAAAACACTCCATGATCCTTCGATCCACGTTTCGCTTACATTAAATACGCCGTTTTAAATTAACCTCTTCACAAACCTCTGCTTTTACATACCCTGTTATTAACTCTCCCACGTCAGAAAGTTCTTCACGGTGAGCGAAAAGTTGATTAACAAATATCAGCATTCGCGTATAATTGCTAGGAAATTCAAAGTGAATACGTCGCTTTACGATAAAAAATACCTCTTTGTCTATTGTTAACACTCTTCAAATAGACTCATGACCGATCGGAGCTCTCTCTCTTCCCTAAAATGTATCCTCGGATTACAAAATGTGCGGCCAGCGACACACCTTCCACCTACAAAGTGTAAATCCAGGCGAACTATAGAATCCCAAAATTTGCTATTAGTTGTACTCTCTTTGAAGGATTAGTTGAAGGTTCAAGTAATAGTTAGAAAGTTAAAAATGATGCAGTGACTTCGGGATTGGGAATTCTACTTTATTTCTGAAACATATTAAACCGAATAATAAATTACGCAGTATGGCCACGATCCTGTACTACACTGGAGTCCTGTGCACCCAATGCCTTAACCCGCACCACCACGGCAAATAATTATGTTACGAGGGTAAAACTGATGTTAATTACGCATGAGCAGATGCGTACACAGTCACCATTAAAATTGCATTGCATTTACACCCAAAATTGCGCCAATGCATGAACTCATGGACATAAAAAAGCTCCTGTTATGACACGGATAATTTGCCCATTCATATATCTATCAACGTATATAATTGCAAGGACATGCATCGTGTGAACATGTCTTAATGCGACGAATTGAAGATGAGCCAAATTCTCGAGTTACCTACAATTTTCTCGCGAACCCGGGCCTATGGGAGACAAAGCAGCGACCCTTTTTCTACATCTATCCCCAGTCGCAAAAAAATTAAATCTTTGGCGTCACCTCTCCGTAGATCTCGCGATGTCTCCTCGTGAGACACTTCGCTGATCATAAGGCTAGACTCACAATTTTTTGCCTTTATTTTATATTCCGGGAATATTTCGCACTTCACTTCGCATACATTTTTCAATATTTGCTATCGAACGCGTCCCATTATACTATCGATGTCATACTTCCTCATGGAACTGCGATAAAATTTTACAATTGAAATTTTCGAAAAGGTCACATTTCTAATGATGTCGAAATACTGCAATAGAAATTTCAAACAATAAATATGTTAATTTATCGGGAAAATCACAGTAAATAATTAAAGAAGTGATTTAACAGTTTGTATTTCCGACTATGTCTACATGTCGCATCTCATTATAAGTACTCCATCATCACTGGAGCGTCGACTTCATAGGCAGATTATCTGAGTTGGCACAAACTAAACACTAATAATTCGTTAAAGTACACCACACAAACACACCAAAATACATATATACTTTCCAAAACTCAGACGCAATATTTCAACGAAATATCACGAGGCTAAAGATAAATGAACGGTAAGTGAACGGTGATACTCGCCGAACTATTCGCTGGTATCTCGTATTACTCTTGCGGTGGACGGCAGGTGTGACGTCACGCGTATCACTTCCGAAATGGCGCGCTAAAAGCAGCGTTTGAAACGACATCATCTTTTCCATTGACTGTAGTTCAATAAATATGGGTCGCTCAGATGAAAGGAAAGAATATGTAGGAAAAATTTTTGGTTATCTACATGATGCATGAGTTAAAACAGCTGTAAAAAACCTTGCAAGTTCTCCATTCTTAGATAAGCAGAGATGAGGAAGTATGCTATAGACCCCAATAATAGTCTTCAACGTTCATCATTACCATCTGCATCGCGTAGAGCCTTTGTCGCGTCATTACCATTTTCCGAGAGAAACATAACACTTCGCATTTAGTGTTGATATACTATGAGTCACGGTAAAGTCCTAATTAGATGATTTTTTTGGAGATACACTTTAAAAATTTAGAATATAAAATTTCCAGCTTTATCATTAAAGTTTCCTGCATCAATGGTTAAATAACAAAGGGTGGCATTAGCACAGTCTACTGAAGTTCACAGCAGAGAAGGTGAAACGTTGGGGCCAAGTAATTTTTACAATTGTGTCTCCTAAAAACTCAAGCAGCCTTGCATAAACGAACCGTGACAGTTTTATTCATTTGAAAAATTTGGACTGGACGCCAATGTTCAACTTGTAGGAATCCTCAGCGGAAAGGTGGAAAACCTTTCCGCTGAGATCCTGTCAGAGATGTCAGCCTAATCAACGTTATCCATATTCGGAGCGCTTTTGGTGGTGTGACGGGAGTCTTTCAGATATCAAAATAAAATACAATATGTATTTCATCAGCTCATAAATACTTTTTAACGTTTAAGAATACGATGAGAAAATTATCACAGAAAGGTATACGACGGTGGAGACCAGAGATAGGCAACATGGTGTTAGAGAAAGCAGTATTCTATCACCTTGAATGGACGTATCCTCTCAGCGCCTTCAAGCTGTTGCGAATGAGGCATCTTGACATTGTCTAACTTAGCAGATCTGCCCCCTTTCTCCTTCACTAATAAGAGAACGGAAGTCCGAAACAATCCGAATGATTGGAAACAGCTCAAATACAACACTTATACGACATGCCCCCTCCCAGCTGAGAAAGAAACCGCAGCCCTGTTTAGGTCACTTTCAGAAGAGTGGTGTCTTTTCACAATTCAGGGTTGTGGGAAGGGCTTTCTTTTATGCGGAATGTTTATTGCTCTCCAAGAAATGTATACATGGGGTCGACAGGATGCTGCCTCAGCACAATTGATTTTGGATAATGGAGTGGAGGCTGAACTCACTAATTGAGTGAACTCAAGATAGTATTTACGGCACTTCATAATCAAATAAGTGACATCGAGTTATTTTTAGCCGTAGGAATTTAGTGTAAAGGCTACGTGTTTGGTCGATTTCAAAGATTTTCGTCAGAAATAAAATAGAGACATCGTAGCACCATTACAAATATAATTAAGGTACAAGAAATTGCACGTTATCGGAAAGGCATGACGATTGAATGAATGGCTTGTGTAAATAAGACTCAATAATAAATTATTGAGGTTTTTCTAGCAAACCATTTCCATCTGGAAATATTTCCTGTTTATTATTGCTTTGAATATGAATGTTCTGTTTCGATAAGAAGCCAAATTAGTAGTTTCCCTTTGCCAAACACTTTTTATAGAGATTACGAAAGGAATGTTACCGATATTCAAAGCTGACCGCCAACTATACCAACGTCGGCAGCTATTTCATTTTTACTCATAATCATCTTGACGATATCTATGTCATCGATTTTATGGAGGATGTCCATAGAGTAATGAAGTTATTCCGGTGGGGTTGTAAAGTTCTGTAAGATGAATTAAATGCAAAGAATCGGTGAATTTGTGAGCAAGGAAAATTTACGAATGCATTTACACTGCCTAAATCACATCTTCCGACAATAACGATGGCAGAAAACGTGCGATGTGAACTCCAGTGGCCAATGCTCCGTTTTTCCATGTGCGATGTAAACAACATACCCAACCCAACGACTGGTAAGTTAAGGAGTAGATATTTGAAAGCTGCCCTGGGAAATCATTTTGATCAAGTCTCTTCCTCTCGAGCAAAGGTTTTTTTTTAATTATTAAGCAGAAGGTTACAGTGTAACATACGCCGATGAGACGAAGTTGGACCAAGTGTTAACGTTGTGTAGCGAAAAGATGTCTCTGTCCGGCAAGCAGCGTATTTAATCTCACGTAATTTCTAACGGGAAACAAAACTTGAGTGAATCCAGAAATCGTTAGATGGATGGATGGAAGTTGGTTTAAAAGCATTTTAACTGTAGAATTATTGGGTACAGAGTTATTTTGATCCAACTTTGAATTAATTAATGTTTCTAAGAGGGAGCTATTTGTGGGGAAAATATCACGTTAAAATTCAAAGACGCATAGTTCCAATGTTTCAAACGCGGCGGAGGAAACATTTATGATACCAGCTGCGATAGAAAATGTATTTTTTACACAAATATCGGATCTTAGTCCAGGAAATCGATTTTTCTCTTTGAGAATATATTCAATGCGAGTAGTTAATATCATATTCAGATTCCATTTACGCGTGTAACTGTGTAGTATGCGAGTTTACATAAACACCTCCATTACACATGACGAAGACGAAGATTGGCCTTTCCACATCTTCTAGCAGTCGTCGTCAACGAGAGGTTAACGAGGCTTGGAGCGATCGAAAGGAGCTATTTCATTCTCGCTCACATATTTAGCGAACAGAAGCCTGGGCTCTCCTCCCACCATTGAGAATTTCCTTTCGCAGGTCAAAATTTTCCCTACGAGCATATCTCTCCCTCATTCTACCTCTCCAACTGTGGGGAGGACGGTCTTTGTCCCATTCCCTTTGTTTATTGCCGTCTCGCGCAGGGGGCGTGGTTCGACCGTGTTGTCACATCGACATCAACCAGGGACTTAGAAATTTTTCGGCTCCGAGGTGGTAAGTTTTTTTTTGGACAGGAGTATACTACATCTATGAGATTGCACTTTATTGCACTATTTGTCACATTCCTCTCATACATACACTTCCTCGATGTCCACCCCTTGCAGATGCATTCCTCCACACGGTCCATCGCCTTCCCTCGTGACATCCCATCGTGACTGTCATTGGCTTCACTGACATATCTTTTCACCATACTTATCACTGTAGACAGGCAGTTTTTCGACCGAGTATGGGGAATGTTTTTTTCCCTACTCATGCTTTATTCCTGCATTGCATTACTGTTCCGATCTCTCAGCCAGGGCAAAAAAGTTAAGGTAAAATAGAAAATAGAAAAACCTGCTCTACATGTAACGAATGACTATCACTCTCACTGTGAAGATTTGTATAAAACATTACTGCTATATTATTGAAACAAGTAGGCATGAAATATTGCCAACCTCGCCATCTCACATTTAAGTTCCATGGTTCCATCCTCACTTTCTCCAGTGGTCCCATAAGGTTTTCAAGAGCCAAATTGTGATGGCTGAACATCTTAAGAAATCATTGACATTGGCCATCTCATCATTTTGCTTGATGATACACTTTATACATCATTATGCACCTCTCACTCATCCAAATAGTGCCTGCTCTGTTGGATATGTGGTGGAAATCAAAATGTTAAAATGTAACAAAACAATACAGTAGGCTTCGTAATACAGTAGTATTACGAAGGTCTCGGGAACAAAAAATCGGTGGTTCGTAATAACGGACTTCCTACCTACGTATTTTTTTTGTAAAATAAATTTAAAACAAATTGCAAAATATCTCCCTTAGCATGTTTTTCTTGTCTCTTCAATCATTTATGTTACTGCCGTGCTCAGGAAGGATTTCAGATGTGTAGGTACGATTAATGATCGAACTATGCGAGGAGATGTGAATCAAATGCGTGATCAAAATCACGCATTATGCCATTTCTTATCCTAATCGTCGATTGCCGGGAAATTTACTCAGGAGATTGATTTCTCGGAAAAATTGCTCTGCTGCCGAGACAGTTATTATATCGCGAAATAAATACAGAAGAATCTTGAATTTTGGTGTATTGATTTTATGTAAAATACGATTCACAAAAGCGAATGTGTATAGTCACAGAATATTCCGAAAATATTCCTATGGAATAATTACTGGATTTGACATAAATGCGATTTAATCATTTTATGTTTGTTATGTTATGAGGTTGTATCAGCCCTTGGTGGAGGTATTGATTCGATTTTTTGATATGAAAAAAGCAGAACTTGGAGAAACTTATGCAAAATCGGCCTAATTCTCGCCCATCCTTAACGAAAATTTTCAAGTTCATGCCTCACTACCGACAAATTGAGCGGGAGCAGATTCGGGAGCCTATTCGAAGTTTTTATTGTTTACTTGGTGGTTCTCCAGTTATAGGCAAAAGGAGAATTGAAAAAAGCATCAGGATTTATGATGCCACTTTGAGGATGCCCGCATGAATGCCGTTGTATATGATTCAAAATTTGTAATAAAGTATTTTTTGTCTTAATGAGGACCGGGACTAAGGTTCGTAAGATCGTTAATTTCGTAATATCGTGTCTTTTACTATACATTGAGATACCCCTTTAATCGATACCAACGATTTCCTTCGTTAAAACGGAAACAGCGTAAAACTGTGGTCGTAAGAACGAAAGTCTACTGTATATTCTTGGAGAACTTGGTCCATAGCGTCTAGCGACATTTGAAGACCATCGCGATTCCGAACTATGACTGGGATATCATCTGCGAAGTGGAACATAATTATTTCTTCTCCGTATATATATTTCCGCTCCGTCCGATTTCTTGTGCTTCTCTTATTACCTCCTCCGAGTACATGTTCAGCTGGGCATGTAAGATGAACCAATTTTCCCATCGAGAGCCGATGAAAAAAAAATCATCGGGATGATTCGGTTTCGATGATTGTCATCGACCTTTCCACCATATGTAGATAGAGTTGGATTAAAGACGCATGACCAGGAAAAACGTTCAAGTATCCATCATAGTTTGTAGGATACGAGGAATAAAATGTGGAAAAAGTGCGATTTTGACTTAGTTTTCAACGTCAAAAACGATCAAACGTAATATCTAAAAAACTAAGAACACCTCAAGACCAAGATGTACACCATTGGTCATCTCCCGATAAACTGAGTGCACTATGTAAATAGTTTTGTATTTTTTTGCATTAAGGAAAACACAAAAAATTACTCATCCGATACGAGCACTAGAATTCGATATGTAAGTAAAAGATTCGGACATTTCCCTCGTATTCAGCTTCAATTTTCTAAACGGTATTTCTATGGAATAATAAGCTCTGTTTTTTCGATGGGCATTATAACCATTCTAACAATTATGAGAATCGATTATTCCTACGTCTCATAGTTTAGGTGTTACAAGCCGTCAAAATCGGAAAAAGTTATAACCGACCATTTGAAGGTAGAAAGAAGTGCGATTTTCGGCATCGAATAAAGATCCAAGGTTATCACTTTTGAACTAAGAACCTTGAAGCACTCGAGGGGAGAGTCAAAGGTGTCTCTCTCCGAGAATGCCCTAAAAACAAATTCTTCCCAAAAAAATACGAGTGAGACAGACCGGAGGAAATCGGGAACAATCAAGTATATTAAATTACCACCAAATTAACGATAATGTATTTCAGCAGCTTAACACATACAAACAAGTAAGGGTCAGCCAACCTGTACTTAGACGTCTAAGTTTCAAATTCAAACAGCAACTACTCGAGACAGCAAGACAGCAAGAGTAGAACCTCTCAAGACCACGGTCTATCTCAAAAGACCGATTAGCAATTTCCGTCGAAGGAGGGGAAGTTCAGACGGCGGGAAAGTGGAAAGGGTAGCAGAGGAGAAAGAGGCGATTGGTTACCTCGGAGGGGAAATTTCGGCGAGGTCAAAAAAGAGAAAGTTGCTGAAGGAGTGAGGGGGAACAGGTGATTGGCAGTCTTGGAGGGGAGGTGGTTTTATGGAATGGGAAACCATGCGGTGTAGGAATGCAATTGGAGAAAGGAACTACTTTTCGTCTCCGTTCGCGGATTCCTGGTATGAGACCGTTTTGCCCAAGACTGAAACCAAATCACATCCTCGTATTCTTCCGTCTCCAACTGCTATATAAACGAGAGTAGGTCCTCGGGAGGGCGGGCCGGAACACCAAGGGGCGCTAAGTCCTTCGGCTAAGTCCGGAGGATAAATAGTCCGCAGAGGATAAATTGTCCAAAGAGGGATAAATGGGGGGGGGGGGTATGCCCAAAAAATGCTACATCCACTGGGAGAAAATACAACAAAGATTGACTTATGGTTGGGGGGGGGGGAAATTATAAATTCACTGAAACACTAAGGGTGCAGCTCACAACCTCTGGCATCACACCAAAATATTAAGAGAAACAGAGGTTTGCCAGTAGATTAACACACCCGAAACCAAATTTCCAATCTTGAAGTCACAGTGGGAGCTGGAGACAACTGCCATAGAATTTCACACAAGATTATGTCTGTTCTCACTCTTCCCGTGTCATATTCAAGTCTCCCCCACTTGTCAAGTTTCAGCACAATCAGCACACAGTCAAACATGCTCACCCGCAGGATGTGCTCCCCAAAAAACAGCCAAGTGTGAAACACATTCAGAATTCAACTAACACGAAGGTCCCCACCTTAGAATCAAGTATCACCTTCCCACCTATGTAATGTCTTATTTCTTAATAAACACTCAAGTATTGAACTAAATAACCTGCAGGTCAACACTTGACACAAGTGGAAAAGCAACATGAAGGAAAATACTAAACCTATACCCTCCGGAATAATGCAGACATCAAACAAAACTAAGGTCCAACATCCATAGGACAAGAAAACTTTCCACCAAAATCAACAAATACCACTGTTTTTCAATGCTTACTTAAGCAAGAGAGAGACAATAAATGAATGCTCAAGAAAGGATTGCAGCAAATAATTACCCTCTGCAGAAATTATTATTCAAAGTAGTAAAATAACAAAATTCATAGCTTTGACTAAATATTATTGAAAGTATAGGTATTATAATGAAAATTCTAAAGTAATGTCTGTCATCAATGAAATAGGTACATAATATTATCATCTATTAACAATATCAAATCTATTAGCAATGTCAAAGGAAACATGTGTGGGTTTGTGATAATAATCGGTCACTCCAAGCTAAGGCTGCTGTAGCAAGTTAATAATCATAATGTAGTATTGAATCAATCCCCATTAATAAACAATATTGTTACAACTAGTTACATTTTTTCGTACAATCAATTGGATCGTACTGTTATATACCATACATATAACACAGTCAATGAAAATTGATTGGAAATGGCTATTCAGTAGAAATATTTTAAGAAAGCTGGCGCGTCACGTGACTTATAAACAACCGTGAATATCTCGCATACTAATCAACTTAGATAAAATATAACGACACCGTTGGATAGCTCTAATTAACTTGCATCACATGATCTCCTTGTCTTTGCGACGAAGCGAATATTTAACCCACCACAGCCGAAAAACACTTAATATGCAAAAAATTATTATTCCAGTCACGCCTAACGAACTTCACGCGGCTTAGAAACGAGATAGCATGACGCAACCCATCTGTGTATGAGATCCGCGTTCTATTAGTTCTGTATACGTCATCTAACGTTGACTCAATAACCCACTCACTCTCAATGCGGACCTTCAAGGCAACCTCGTACGTAAACATCTTCTAGGCTGCATGACATATCCTTCTGAAACGTCTTCCAGAGCACATTCTGACTGTAACCCACAACAGCCGAAAAACATTTTAACTTAGTATACTAATTAACTTAGATAAAATATAACCGTTGGATAGCACTAATCAACGCGCATCAAATGATTTACTCATCTTTATGCCAAAATGATACCACCAGTCCGAAATGAAAAATATGTAGCATATCGAAACAGTCATGGACTTGCTTCTCTATTTGAGGTCGCGTCCTAATACTTTAGTCACTCTCTCCCTTGCAAGGTCAGCACGAGTCGCCGCCTGCCTCGCTCACGATCGGAGTGCAAGAGCGTGCAGTTAACTGTTGCATTCTAAAATGACGACCTTCCATACTACACGTACGGTTTGTTGTGAAACATCTCAGCCAGAGCACATTCTGTCCGTAACCTCCTTGCCAGGCGTAAATACGTACGGTGATGAAACCCGGAGGACCCCCTCATAGAGTTTTTTGGTGTGTACCATCGGAAGTCCATCTTCGGGCTTTTGGATATTGTATATTTTTAAAGTCCATGGTAATTAAAACTTATTAAAACCTATTATATATCGATCTGAGAGCCTCAAAACTCATAACAAGGGAATTTCCGACAACTAGCATTGATCCCTGATATTTTTTCTCGGAAGAACCCTTTTCAGGGTATCTAAGGGTATTCAGGGTACAAGAAAATCATTTTCGTCCGGACACCCCGGACCCGGACGCCCTTTAGGGGTCGATCAGGGTCGGGAGTACTCACTACTAGTAGTGAGTATTTTCCCCCAAGTTTCAGACCGATTGGACCAACGGTTTTGGCCCTATGGCCAAAAAACCCGAAATTTTCGGGAATTTTTCTTAATAACTCCTTTATTTGAAGAGATAAAAATTTAATTTAAATTAGAAAGTTGATCAGTGAGTGACTGGTTACCCATTACGTATAAAATTAATCACCACACACCAAGGGTGTGACCCCTACACTCTGGAGTAAGGCATGTGGACTTGGTCAATTTTTCCTCAACTAGTATTCCAAACTAGTTATTTTAATAACACCACTGTTTGAATAGATAGGGACATAGTTTAAACTACAAAGTTGCTTAGTTATTTAATATGCATCGAATGCAGTCATTAAATTTTCTCAGACCCTTAATAGTTCAGGGTCAGGGTACTTTATACCCTTATTTGAAGATTTAACGTTTTGGCGTTATTTACATAAAAGCTACATTGGTAGTTGAATACAATCCGACAATTGAAAAAAAATGTTTTAGTATCACATTCCAGAAACTTCCTCAAGTTATATTTACATGATTCTATTAATTTGTTTCCGATATGTGTAACTACTCGAAAGAGCTGGAAGCTATCCGCAAACCTTCCAAAGCTCTTTAAGATATACACTTTAATTATTTTTTCTACATGTAATGTTTATAACCCAATAAAAATGTATGCATATATTTCATTTCATTGCGAACTTTCAGTGAGAACACTTGTATTCTCCATCTATTCAATTGAAATCACTATTAAAATAACCTTCACCGAATAATTTCCTCAATTTAATTTTTCTCTCCTCTTCATACAGGATTCTGGATCTACAAAAATGTCATATTCCATATCCACTACACTGAAAAATTTTAATGCAGGGTGTTACGTGACCCCACAGGAGCTAGAACAGGCGTTTACGGATATCAATGAACGTGTTATATTTAATGACGAAGTGGTATATGATATCCAAACATACAACCACTTAAAGGATGCGTTAGACAAGGCAAAGGGTAGAAAATTTTGCACTTTTTGTGAAATTTACTATAAGATTGATGAGGCTTTACCACATGAGAATACGAACGAGCATAGACAGAATGTAACCATTCAACGAGGTAGAGGATTCAATGACATTGAATCAGCTATTCGTTCCAGGCTGAAAACATTCTGGATAACTCCGGAAGAGGATAAAGATACAGATGTTATATCCTTTCTCGGTGATATCAAGGCACAGGCAAACGAAAAATTACTAGACTCGGTGATTCAAAACAATTCCATCAAATTTAATCTTGTCCTAATTTGCAAATTTCACAAGGGTAAGAGAGAGGAAATGGATGCTTCTTTAAAAACAAACAATCGGCGTCTGTTTTTAGCAGATAAAATTAGAGAAGTCGTTGAAGAAACCTTTTAAAAATTACTGAAGGAAAAATCCGAGTTCCAAAGCAAAGGGTCGGGATGGAGTTTAGCTAGGGTGATTGGATTAGAATTAAGAATTAACAAGTACGAACCATTTCGAGGTTCTACATATATAGATTTGCTATATATAGAGATATAGGTAACGTGTTGTTACTATTTCCAAATTTAGATCCATGAATATATATTATGGATTTGGATATTTGGTATTGTTGCCTAGGCTATGTGTTGCCTAAATTTCCACTTTTAGTTTGCCCAGTCCTCAGCGCCACCTCGATTAGAGTCTTTTCAGTTGTTATTGTAAAGTTACTTTTAAAATGTTAGAGAGGAGATATCTATTATAGGAAATGTATAAGAGGTTTATGAAACGTTCCTCGTGTGCCAACGACGATGTTTGCCAGACTCTGTATCTAATTGGAATGCATTAAGCCCGTTCGGTTTAAATAAAGAATTTAGAATGTCTTGTTCAAACAGTACTTGCCTCGTACCAGGCTGCAAACAGGGTATACGTCTACGAGGACTCAAAATTGGGGACTTGGATTGAAATATAAGAATCGGTTGAAGATACACGAAGGCGGTTGGTGCATACCTTTTTACATACACTGCAACGATGGCCATTGGGAATACTCATGAAGTCACCTCGCATTATTATAAAATTTCCGTATAGCGATATTCACGAAGTGCTTAGAAGTTAATTGTACATTTGTGTAGTTAATATGGAGAGGAATTAAATATATCTGTAGACCGGACGATATTAAAAAAGTTTACAATTACGTCCCGCGTGTAGTACTACATTTTTTATCCACTGCATTATGATTAATTGTATGTAAAACCCATGTATATTCATGACAAAACCGGTGAGACGTGTTTATTTACAATCTGTCGACTGTATTTACATTTGAACTTTCGTCTTTGATCACTAGGCGGCATCACCCCCCCCCTCTCTCCGGTCCGCCCATCCCACCACCTCCTCCGAATTGGTTCCTAGTACAATAGTTTACAATTACGTCCCGCGTGTAGTACTACATTTTTTATCCACTGCATTATGATTAATCGTATGTAAAACCCATGTATATTCATGACAAAACCGGTGAGACGTGTTTATTTACAATCTGTCGACTGTATTTACATTTGAACTTTCGTCTTTGATCACTAGGCGGCATCACCCCCCCCCTCTCTCCGGTCCGCCCATCCCACCACCTCCTCCTCATTGGTTCCTAGTTTCAAACATTTGTCTCCTCCATTGTAAAGTAGCAAAATATATTCAACAGAACCAGGAAGTACCAATATTCGGGAGGCAGATAGCCGAAAGCTCCATGCTCGAATTCCATCATTAAGAGTTTTATTATAGATATGAAATGCTTTTATGGGCGAGGTAAATAGCCAGTAGTATGATCGCTTTAAAAATCGCGCTCAATAGTAAGTTATTTTGGGTTTACATGCGTTTATTCTTTCAAATAATCGCCTATCCTGAATCAAGAAAAAATTAAACCACCTTATTGTTCCCCATATGACTAAATTTCGGTGTTCTATACGGAGACCACCAGGATACTCGCTATAGTCCATCTTAAATTTCTCTCGAATCTTTATTCTTGCGTACACTGATTTCAAAATTACACTTCAAATCGCAAAACTCTACTTCGCAATGTCAGCATGAATAAACTTGTGCGTTCATCGAAAAGATTGCGGCCTAATAGATGTTAATATATATTGATATCACATCCAAAACACATATGAGGTTCCTTCCGTAAGTCAATTTGACCAATTTAAGGTATTTTTTGTACGACCTTAAACACCGGATGCGAATATATGTAGGTTAAAGAAACATTCTCCATATATCTCGTTATGGATAGACCTCTGGAAATGACCAGCTTAAAAATATCAACCCTGATTGTGAAAAAATAATTGAGCGACTACGTCCAATAATTAAATCGATGTCGACTGCAATACTTTCTCTCTTCCTGCTTCGTCAAAACATGACTTATCAAGGTGGAACTGGTTTCCTTTACGAGTATAGGATGAAAAGATAATAATAACTATTATCCGGAATAGATATCGTTCACTTTCATTACTTCAAACCCGATTACATCCAATTTATGTGAGTCAACATTAAAATGACAATACATGTGTTATTGTGAACAAATTACAAAAGTTAGAATAGACACCCCACTCTACCCTACCATTCTTTCTCCTATTTTCCGAAGTCTATCTTGTCGAATCTGTCTTGTGAATTACAAATAAAGGAGAGATTGTTGAACCTACTCCAAGGTCACACATGAATAGTATTACACGTTAACATCCACATCAATCTACCTAGATTATACCTTCTGATTCCTAAGGCTCTCAACAGGTATCAAATCAAAAAAAATGTAGCTTAAATTAACAGTAAAAGATCCACACAGCAGAGATAAGACTCACGACGGAAGTATCATATGCCTCTTACGCACTTCCTGTATCACCCCTCTAACATCTACAGAGCAACTGTTAGGTTTCAAAAAATAGCCAGCTATTATACACAGCATCATAGTTCATATTTCTTCAATCGTTATAGTCCATCTTAAATTTCTCTCGAATCTTTATTCTTGCGTACACTGATTTTATTATTAAAATAAAAAAGTACTTCACAAGATAACACACGAGAGTAAAGTCTAAGTTCTAAAAGAAGAGAGAGAGAGCACAAGGCGAGTGAATTGAGGCGAGAGTGTGGAGGGAGGGTAGGGGGGTACTCTGTCCTCAAGACATGTCGGCGATGGAGGAGGGAAGTAGATGGATGGAGGGTGGAGGAGGGTGATGGAGGGGACCAGTATGGGAGGTGAGGGAGGGGTGTGACAGTGGAGTAGTGCAGAGCGTGGACTGCATCCCAGCAATTAATGCGGTTCTTATCAATGCTTTCACCAATGTTAAGCCCTAGCTCGGTGAGAAGCAAGACTAAAAGTATGATTCTCATAATGCAATCAATAAGACGTGAATCACGATGTCACATTCACAATACACAGTCAAGTAACTGATCGTCTCCTAACCACCTTCTCCGTTGGGTAAAAAATAGTCTAATCCTGAAATGAGAATAATAAGTATTTTAAAAAATTACGTATTATCACTCGATTCACCATACTCGGGATAAGACCTTTTTCTGCTTAAGACTACATCTTTAAGATAAACTGGTTTTCTAGTAAACTTAACTCTGACACTTTGTATATTGAATTGAATATGACGAGATACATGACATCGTTCATACACAGAAAAAAAGAGGTTTAGTAGTGCATTTAGAACACCAACAATTATAATTTTGGATAAACTCTGAAATGAGATATTCGACATGTGTTATAATATAGTCATATTCTTCAAAAACTATATCATGATTACTTAATCTTTTTTCATAGTCTTCAACATCCTTAATTGATGTTTGTAAAGACCAAAAGCAACTCCAACACAACCTTAGTGTAGAACCATTATTATTACTGGTAATAACATGACACTTTTTTCTAACATCAAAAGGGATCATGCTAAATAGAATAGATTTATAATGAATATGTTTATGAAAAAACTTTTTAAGGCCTAGAATCAGGAGTAGAAAGAATTCATAATCGTCAACACATAGCTCTTGATCACGATTGATAAATTTAATAAGTCCAGAAACTGCAGCAAGCTCAGTACATTTATCTATAGCAGGAATCAACTTTCCAGTCATGAATTCACGTTTAGTTATTCCAAGTTGGGATACAAACTTTTGAATAGCGTAAATGTTGGGTCTATAATTTCGGCTTCAAAATTTCAAATCTGATTTGTGCGGAGAATATTGCTGCCTGTACGCTTTCTTCAAATCCACCGGACGTAGCCTCGACCAATTCGTACGAATCTTCACACGCCCACATGTGAACGATTACATAGTCGTCAAAATGTTTACGAAATTTTTTGGCTCGGGAGTTAGAAAGAAACGAAAATGTCATCCGACATCGCAAGTTTGCTGTTCGTTGGCGGAAACTGCGGTTTGGAGGCGGAAACTGGACAGGATACGAAGGATGCGAGCGAAGGATGTCAATCGTGATGGAGTCTCCGCGAACGAGCCTCGTAGGAAGAAGAGTAACCGGAAAAAGAAGAAATCTCCCACCGCAATTTCAGAAAGACTTTCATCATTAACGAGCGAACTAGAGAAACTGTTCGAGATTCTAATTCCTCAAGATGTTGAAATAAACTTTAGGTAAAAAAGATTGAGAGCGAAAGTGGGGTGGGGTGTGGAAATTGTGATCGAACGAAAACCGAATGTTTGCGGCTTTTTTTGCGCGGGAATTGAAGGTGAAATGTAAGTTTTCAGTCAATCATCATGCAGTCGTCGAGTGGAGAGGTTCTGGGGCAGCAGTCTTCCCCGCCGAAGAAGAAAGTGGCGGGCGAGAAGAGGAAGTCGAAAGAGTACGTTCGACCCGCGAAGAAGAAGGCGTCAACGAAGAAAAAGAGCGAATGGGAGGAGTTTCACAACAATCTTAAGGAGCAACTTACTCTTTTCGCGGAAGGAAAGAAGGAGGGCGATTGGGAGGAGTTCTGCAGCTGTTATACGGACGCTATAGCTCTTCTCAGGGGAGAAGCGAGGTTGAGGAAAGAAGAGGACGATTGGTTGGAGTTCCACCATATTCTCGAGAAAACGATAGATCTTTTTCTTCGAGAGAAGAGAAGGAAGGAAGGAGAGAAAAAAGCAGTTCGCCCGATCGTTTCCCCCCTCTCCATTTCCCTATCGCTAGTGATTTCAAGAGCCTGTACTGCCGCGGCGCCCCGCTTAATTCCGACAAGTCCAAACAGGTTCACATCGCTTGGCAATTCCAACCCGGTGTGGTGGACGTGCCTACGCGAGATTGCTGCATCGACCGACCGAGAGTGATGAAACGGGTGGACTCGATATTTTTGAATCTGACCTAGATATATTCTTTCTGCGCGAGCAGGAAATCAGTGCCTACTTAAACAATTCTGTGGAATTAAAACCCATCGCAAATCCGAATTTCTCCGTCACTGGCGAAGTAGTCGAAGGTGAGAAACAAGTTGCGTTCACTCGCACATCGGGTTCTGCATTCCTAGATCCGAGGACGGATATATCGGTTTCGTTGAACAAAGTGGAATGGCGAAAATTCAAGAATGTCTTAAACCATGTTCGTGCTGCTATCCAAGTTGCCAATATAAATGCCAGACAGCTGGACGAGAACTTTTTTGCCCATGGAAAATGCAGTGCACAGACTTGGGGTTCAACACGTGAGAATCACGTTTGGCGCTTGGCAGACTGCCCATGTATTCACTCCCTTCCCGTTGGACCACCTGCACAACGAAGGGTGGGTGAAGTTATTGTCGACTTCCAGGCGGGAGTTGATGGAAAACTATTTGTAATTCGGGAGTTGGCCATCAAACGGAGAAATTCGCATGTGCGATTCAAAATTGTTCAAATTTGAAAAAGTGGATTCGTGAAAACGTACGTCGTGAGAAATTCCATGCGAAATTGAAGTGTATCTGATGGACTCAAAGTGATAAATTTGAAATGGACTCAAAGTTTTTGTCACGTCTACTACGATAAGTGATAAATTATGTATGTCAATTGAAATATTCTTGAAAATAAATTACTCTAAAAAAGATGTTTTATCTTCTTATTTTACCCACCATATATAATTATTAGGAGAGGTTTAATAATAATAAAAAGTTATCAATCCTTCAAACATTTTAGATTTATTATTTCAATATATTTTTCAATATATGGCTAATAAAAGTCTCTTTTTGAATACTTGAAAGTGAACACTAACGTCTTCACGAGGGTATCCTTCTCGCCTGGCACGGGTTAGTAGTCAATCAGAGATTTCACGTTATCGGTGCACAGCACGGGTTTCGAAAGCGATGGTCCCTTTGAAATGAGGAAGCCAGAATCCAAGCAATCGATATTCTCCTGGACGCTGAAAATGTCGACGGTGAGGATGGGCAACTGCTCCTCCGCGTTCCTGCGCTCATTCGGATCCTCTCTAGTTTCCAGTGGAACGATGTTGAATCTCTGGTACACACCTTCCGAATTTTTGAATCCGGAAAAGGGAATTTTGCTCCCAATCAAAGACGCCGTTCGATCCCCGACACGAAAATCACAAATGTGCCTTTTGCCGAATTCTAGGGTCAGGGAGAAGTCGGTCCCGGGCAGGTCGGTGGGCAGCAAGATGTCATAGTGGTCATCTCCAGTCTTCTCCACGCTGATGACGCGATCACCCAATTTGGCCGTGGGCCGGGCCGTTAACCATCCCCGAGGAGGAGGGAGATAACGAGATGTCGCTCGCACCACCCGCTTATTCGCCAACTGCTGCTTCGGTCCCTCCACCACCTTTTCCTCCTCCTTCTTTGTCGACACCTCCTCCTTGGACATCTCCTCCTTAGGCACCTGCTCCTCGGGCACCTCCTCTCCCATTCCCTCCGGTAGATTCCCGCTAATTTCCATCTCGTACGGTCCTTCCTCCTCGACGTTCGACTCGACAATAAGGCGAAAGAGAGAGACCTGCTGAAATCGCTCCATCTCCCTCCTCCTCCTCATCTCCGATCAGTTCATCCCCTCCCATGCCCCCCCTCCCCCCCCCGCCTTGGTACCGCGTGCCAACAGTCATCTGTATGCTCTTATATATTATTCGAATGGGGTGATTGTAGAAGGAGGGAGGGAGTATCCTGATTTCAAAGGAAGAGAGAGTGACTAAGCAAGTTGACTAGTTATACAACTAATAGAACGCGTCGGTTAAGCTTTATGTTTCGGATTGGTTATTACTTGAGCTTTTATTTCATTGTTTAATATCGACTTTAGGTTTGCGCCTGTTTGTCGCAATAACTTTTCTTTTGCGTTTCACTCGGTGGAATGGATTTCTTCATTTCCCATAACATAAACAGGTATTCTTCTTCACTGCAGGGGAAAGGCCAAAAACCTTGTCTAAGATCCCATACGTGCTGTTCATCGGATGTTTGCGTATAGTCGTCCAACGAAAGAGAAATTGAACAACACCATATGTCAGTCCTTCTCTTACAAATCGAATACGGTGAATCCCCGTATTTCACTACCAACTGTGGTGGTCGACTGTCTGCACTTGAGAAATAAATAGCGCTTGCCTGGTTATCCCTTAAATATTCAGTTAGAGTTCTCAGCAGCTCCAACTCTTCAAAAATGTCTTTATATCTCTTTAGCCAAACATTCATTCTCACTCTCTTTTCGTGCGCCTCACGTATTTGAACATTAACTGCTATTGCACACAAAGATTTAAATGGAGCGGATTATAATGCCTCACAGTACAACTCGCATAATATAACAACTCGCTGCTGTGGAGATCCATTGCAGAGTAACCAGTGGGATAGCTTTTCACGCGAGATAGAGGAACTAAGGGGGTGGAGTGAGAGTTGATTGCGTCATTGACTCAAATACACATGCGGGAACATTAGCTTTGTTCCAGCAAGATGAAATTAGGGGAAATAAGGGGGAAAGTTTAGGAAGGAACCTCAACATAAGAATCTTTGAAAAATACTGTTAAAAAGTTAAAATAAGGAATTAGTATAAATAACTTTCTTTAATAAGATGCAAAGATGAAATATGACAATCACCGCTTCACTAATGACTTAAAGAATATAACGGAAACGTATTTTGGAAAAAACATTGAATTAGCTCTCATAAATTTATTGAATATTGAAGAAAAAATTTAATATAATTTTTCTAAAATTTTTTCTTCTGAGTAAACGCGCGGTAACTTGGTTCGAATACTAGAGATTTTGTGCAATCGCTCGTTAACGGATTCTCAGCAAACTGTATTAGTTCATGAGAAGGATCTTCAGTTATGTATTATGCAATCGCAACTGCGTATAGTGGGTGGGATTTTGTAGGGGTGGTAGAGAAACGTAACACTTTTAGGAAATGAATATAGCTTAACTATCATTCTTTTATAATCTAAGATCCCTTCCCGAATGAAATTATTGTTTAGCCCTGAAAAGGTCTGTTTTAGAATTATAATTTAGTACCAAAAAGGGTTGCTTTTTAGACTCTTTAATAATAGTCACGCCACCCGTAGACTTCTAGATAGTAATTCCATTTCTCTTTATTTAAATATCGCAGTCTTTCAATAATAAGTAGTCTCAGCAAGTCATCAGTCAATTTAGGAAAGACGTTATCCTCATAGTACCCTTCATATTGATCACAGATATTATGCATTGCGATAGGATCTGGATCAGTTTTAGCTCTCTCCAATTGCTTTTCAAAGTTCTCATCTTCTTTTGCTTTTATTTTTTGTATATACTCCTCCATCTCCTTCCAGAGAGGGATCTCCCCCACTGTATGCGCTAGAAGGTCCATGGTAGTAAATGCGTCGCGATGAATCACCTTCCTTATTATATACACCCTCGCGCATGCGCAGAAAACACTATGAACAATCTTAAAGAGCACACAAGCATTTTTAGCCTGGCAATGAGGTTACGGTCAGAATATGCTCTGGCTGAGATGTTTCACAACAAACCGTACGTGTAGTATGGAAGGTCGTCATTTTAGAATGCAACAGTCAGCTGCACGCTCTTGCACTCCGATCGTGAGCGAGGCAGGCGGCGACTCGTGCTGACCTTGCAAGGGAGAGAGTGACTAAAGTATTAGGACGCGACCTCAAATAGAGAAGCAAGTCCATGACTGTTTCGATATGCTACATATTTTTCATTTCGGACTGGTGGTATCATTTTGGCATAAAGATGAGTAAATCATTTGATGCGCGTTGATTAGTGCTATCCAACGGTTATATTTTATCTAAGTTAATTAGTATACTAAATTAGAATGTTTTTCGGCTGTTGTGGGTTGAATATTCACTTTGTCGTAAAGACGAAGATATCATTTGATGTGGGTTTATTTGGGCGATCAGATGGTGTCGTTATATTTTATCTAAGTTAATTAGTATACTAAGTTAAAATGTTTTTCGGCTGTTGTGGGTTACAGTCAGAATGTGCTCTGGAAGACGTTTCAGAAGGATATGTCATGCAGCCTAGAAGATGTTTACGTACGAGGTTGCCTTGAAGGTCCGCATTGAGAGTGAGTGGGTTATTGAGTCAACGTTAGATGACGTATACAGAACTAATAGAACGCGGATCTCATACACAGATGGGTTGCGTCATGCTATCTCGTTTCTAAGCCGCGTGAAGTTCGTTAGGCGTGACTGGAATAATAATTTTTTGCATATTAAGTGTTTTTCGGCTGTGGTGGGTTAAATATTCGCTTCGTCGCAAAGACAAGGAGATCATGTGATGCAAGTTAATTAGAGCTATCCAACGGTTTCGTTATATTTTATCTAAGTTGATTAGTATGCGAGATATTTACGGTTGTTTATAAGTCACGTGACGCGCCAGCTTTCTTAAAATATTTCTACTCTATTCCCCTTAAAATAGCCATTTCAGTTTTAAAACATTGACCTCTCGCTAGGAGAGAATCAATTAGGTCCGGGGCCCAGGTTATGCCAAACGCGTTAGAATAAACTATTGGAGGGAAAAATTAATTTTGAGGCCACACACACAACACGTCAAGTGGATTATTAAATTAGGGTGCTCCAAAGGAGAAACCCCTGACCAGCAAATGCTGGGTGCTGATTGCGACTAAACTGAAACTAATTTCAGCTAGCCGGGCGATGAGGTTGCAAGCTCTACGCCAGAAATGAGGGAATATTCCACAATTCCCTTGCCAGGAATCGAAATTCCCTAAATGGCATTCACACCACATTGGGCAGAAAACAAGTACATTCTGGCATTAATGCCACAAGTTAAATAGCAATCAAACCCGAGAATCAGCCAATAAGTGCATTGGCATTACAATATTCGGAATCTCAAACAGTAAATCTAATCATTCAAGGGTTAAATCCTCAGGCTAAATCAGCCAAATTGTCAAAAGGATATTTCCTTTTAAAAAAAAAACAAAACAAAAGTCAATACACCTTGAGAGCAGCCTGAATTATGGCAGTAAATGAACATATTATAACAGATATAAACAGTGAAGCTTGGGTTCTTAAAGCACTTGGGTTGTAACATCCAGACCACAATAGAAATCATAATAACTTGGGTTCTTAAAGCACTTGGGTTGTAACAATATATCAAAAATATAATAGGTAATTTAAAGAATACACTATCAACAGCAAAGGAGATGAAACATACATACAGCAGAATATATTTGACAATAGTCATCACTCAAATCACTTATATTGAGAAAAACACTAGTTAGGATGGGAGAGACTGGTGGCAATCAAACACTGAATCTTAGCGGCCATTGACCCCTCCGCAACTTATTCTGCATACGAGTCACCTCGGGGAATGTTCCATGGCCACTCTACCCCCCATCTCCCTCCATAGCACACCATCATTTCTCCGATAGCACTTAAGTCACTAACAGCATAATAATCACAGAAAACTTATAGGCACACCCAGCGGTAACCCAGAATTATTTGATAGTACGTAGTAGCTGGTTCGTTATATGGAGCATTTGAGTAAACTGAGAGAAACATCATAACAATGAGATATAGCATAAGATAAATGATGAACGGAAGTAATTGGATATATTAAACCTTATGAATTGAACATATATTATAGAATTGAACATTGAATTATGAACATATATCAAAAGTCATATTTAAATAAGACCCAGTGTCTCGACTTATTGTAGTCAGACCTTAACACCATGATAACCCTTCAGTTGAGAGACATGACATATTCTCTCTCTTCCTGGGTCTATCTCAAGTAATACAGTTACAGGAGAAACATATTCCTTAAGGGTGAAAGGCCCTTCCCAAGTAGGCATCAATTTAGCCATTTGTTTATCTGCCTTTGAACTAATGGGATGATTTTTGCTCAACACTAAATCCCCAGGTGCAAAGGTTACTTGAGAATGGAGTTTATTGAAAGATTCTCTCTGTTTTGCTTTCGCCTTGTTCAAATTGGAAATGACCTGTTGCAAGCAGGACTTCCTCTGCTCATCACTGACATTATCACAAAAAATCTCACTTGGGATAGCCCAGTGATTTGTCAGTGGATGAGGCAACTGTCTACCAAAAAAGATTTTGGCAGGAGAGTGACCAGTACTGGCATGTAATGCAGTATTGAAGGCGAAAGTTAAATCAGGAATGAAAATGTCCCAAGTGGAATGATGGTTATGGCATAGAATAGAGAGGGCTGACTTCAGATTTCTGTGCAACCTTTCAACTTGGTTAGAACAAGGATAGTAAGGTGAGGTAAACACTTGCTTTATACCAAATTGTAAGCACATCTGCTTGACCAGATGAGACTTGAAAACAGCAGCATTGTCAGAAACTAGATATTTTGGATATCCCAGTTTAGAGAATACTCTTTGAGTGAGCACTGAAACGACAGCTCCAGCCGTAGCCTTTCGAGCAGGTTCCAGGACACAAAACTTGGAAAATCCATCTATTAATGACAGAACATACTGATGCTTGTTTTTTGTGGAGGGAAGAGGACCAACAAAATCTATGAAGTCTTTCCCAAATGTCATTAGGTGGTTTGGAAGATAACATGCCAGGGGGAGAATTATTTCTTGGTTTGCAAGTCTGACACATGTGGCACTTCCTGACCATGTCAAAAATTTCCACCCTCATGTTCTTCCACCAATAATCTCTGCTTATTTTATCATAAGTATTAACCATCCCCAGATGACCACCCAGGCTAGCACAGTGAAAATACTGGAATATCATAGGCCTTAGAGCAGCAGGCAAGACTACTTTCCCCTTTTTTGTTTGAGAATTACCAAAACACAGGAGCTGACCCTTGACAAAATAGTTTGGACAAGATAAGGGATCCTTTTCTAATTTCAAGAATATTTCCCTCAAAAGACAATCTGATTTTTGGTGATCACGAATATTCACAAAAGACAGTGGAATATTATGCAATACACAGGCAATTGGAGGCAATGGCTCCTCAGTGACCTTAACTATTGGAGTGCACTCATCATTAGAATGAGACTGTACTGGAATAACGCGAGACAGACAATCAGCAACCGAATTTGTAGAACCACGGACATGATGAATGGTAAATTTATAGGAAGAAAGTTTAAGTACCATTCGGCCAAGTTTTCCCAACTGTTTAGGATGCGAGAATAACCAAGATAAAGCACCATTATCTGTATACAAATGAAACGGTTTTACTTGGAGATACACACTAAATTTGTCAACTCCCCAACAAATAGCCATGCATTCTAACTCATAAGTTGAAAACTTCCTTTGATGATCAAGCAAGGCTTTACTGGCGTACGCCACCGGAATAAAGTGTCCATTCACCTTGTGATTCAACACAGCGGCCAAGGCAACGTTACTTGCGTCAACGAACAAATGGAATTCGTCGTCGAAACGAGGGAAAGAAAGCACAGGCGGATTCATTAAGGCTTGTTTCAACTGACTAAAGGCTTGAGTCTCAGCCGTTGACCAACAAAAGGGAACATTCTTACGTTTCAAACGATTTAAAGGAATAGAAATTTCAGAATACCTAGGAATAAATTTGGAGTAAAACCCACACATGCCGAGAAATCTCGCAACCTCCTTGAGATTCTTTGGAACAGGAAAATCTTTGATCGGCTTAATTCTGTCCGGATCAACACGGAGTGTACCATCCTTGATTAAATGGCCCAAGAATGTAAGAGAGGCAGTACCCAGCTTCACCTTCTCTTCACTAACGGTGAGACCTGCCGCTCGTAGCCTCGAAAGGACGGCTCTCACATGATTGACATGTTCACTGGAAGTTTTAGAATAAATACACAAATCATCAATATACGGGTACACACAAGAATATTTTAAATCTCCCAACACTTCGTTAATCAGCCTTGTGAAGACCTGGGGAGAGTTAGCAAAACCAAAAGGCAGTCTGGTATATTGGAACAATCCAAACGGCGTAACAAATGCCGTAAATTTCTTGGATTCCTCGGTTAAAGGAATTTGATGGAAGGCAGAATTTAGATCAAGGATAGTGAAATATTTGGCACTCGACAAAAATTGAAAGGCATGCTCCACCGATGGTGTGGGATAGCCGTCAACCTTCACTTGCTTATTTAACTTTCTATAATCTACCACCAATCTGTCAGTTCCATCTTTCTTAGGAATTAGAAATGCAGGAGAAGACCAGTTGGAGTTCTACAATACCTTTGTCAACCAGGGACTGAAGTTTCTTCATCAGCTGAGTTTTAGGAGGAGAGAGAGAATATGGATGACTTCGAATTGGTGTAGGATTAATTAACTCAATTTCGTAAGTCATCAAAGATGTCACTCCTAATTCACGGGTGAGAACATCAGGATATTGCGATAACAATCGCTTTAACTCACTTAACAAGTCATCAGGAAGTTGAACTGATTCTTTGGACACTAAAGGCCCGGCATAATCTGTCAAACCACCTTTTCTTTTCAAACAAGGAACAAGACATGACTTTCTCGTCGATTTAACTTCATTTGTTTTCGAAATTTCGTTCCCAGATTCCCCAAAACTAAACAGAAGGGACGGTTCATTTTGAAATGCGACAGCATTGGCCAAAACAATCATTTGAGATTTTTTAATGAAATCAAATCCGAGAAGTACAGGAAATGGAACTTTAGCCACATAAAATTTGTGTACCCAAGAGAATTTTCCGATTTGAAGTTTCAGCAGAACAGAAAACTTAAGGCTGAAAGCTTCACTGGAGACCGTAACTAAATTAATCGAATCAAAACACTTATTTCGACCGCGAAGTTTGAGGCTCTGAAAGAACTTCTCGTCGCAAATTGAAATAGAACAACCTGTATCAATGAGTGCATGAGAAGAAACAGATTGAATAATTACCGGAAGTAAAGGCAAATGAGTTGCATGAGGGTGGGGAAAACCCATCATACTGATAGCTGGTAAGCGTGTTTGCCGTTTTTTCTTACGACAATCACTGACATGCTGACCATTTTTATGACAAAAGGAACAAGTTGTTTGCCTCGAAACAGCAATAGGAGAGTTATGAGAAACTCCATGGAACGTATTCAAGTATTCAGCTGAGGCCCTCAACTCCTTTGTGGCTCTAGAAATGAGTGAGTCTAACTCAACAAACGTGGTGGGTTGGATAGAGAAAATGCCGGTTGATTTTGTGATAGGATTCAAGCCGTCCGTGATTATCTCAACCGTTTGAACCTCAGGAAAATCCAAAGCCAACACCTGAATCGCGTTGCGAATGGAACATGCAAAATCATGGGGGGTCTCACAAGGAAATTGAAACCTCTTGACGTTTTTCGCGACAAGTCGATCTATCTCACGATTTCCCAGAATACTTCGCCACAAACGTTGGGTGAATTGGGGCCAAGAGTGATTCTGAGTTGACAAGGATAGCCAAGATTGCCGCGAATTGGTAGGCAATTTAGTTACAACCAAATATAAGAGAGTGTTCAACGGAACGAGAGAAAGAGACACGATTCCATTGACCTTAACCATGAAATTATACCAATTTTCGGGATTCGAAACGTCAAAAGAAGGAACTTTTGCAATCAAATCCTTGACAATGACGAGACCATCAGACAAGGGGATAATAGCTTGTCCCTGGGTTGCCCCAAGGGTAGGATTTGGGACATTAACTTGCTCTGGAGGGAGCACAGGTGTACCTTCCTCCGGAACCACTAAATTTTCCGACTCCCCCGTTTGATCAATTGACCTAACTCGCCTATCCTCGGCCGTAGTAGCATACGTCCGGGCGTACACATTCCCCGAGTTCTGCGAACCACCAGGCATGTTTCTGAGTCACTTATCCCAACAATTTTGAAATTCGGACAAGAAAACAAATTCAAAACAGCACAAAACACCGACTCCTCAAGAAACACTCACCGACTATACAGGGAAGACAGTCGAAAACCACGCTCTGCTACCAATTTTGAAGCACTCGAGGGGAGAGTCAAAGGTGTCTCTCTCCGAGAATGCCCTAAAAACAAATTCTTCCCAAAAAATACGAGTGAGACAGACAGGAGGAAATCGGGAACAATCAAGTATATTAAATTACCACCAAATTAACGATAATGTATTTCAGCAGCTTAACACATACAAACAAGTAAGGGTCAGCCAACCTGTACTTAGACGTCTAAGTTTCAAATTCAAACAGCAACTACTCGAGACAGCAAGACAGCAAGAGTAGAACCAGGCCTCTGACACTCCCATAAGGCCCTATATAATGAAATTGAGGGAGTCGACATTGGAGCCATCTGGTGAGTGTGGGGGAAAGTCCGGGATGACCGGCAAATTCAAACCCTTATATACAAACAACTTTTTGAGAACTTACGAACGCTATTTGACGTCATTCTTCCAAGATTTCGTTTAAATATGCAGTGAAAGTTTCCTGAAAAAATGAAGAAGTGGACGACTAGAAGAGAACAATCAAAACTCTTAGGAATATGCAATAACAGACATTTATTAGAACAAATTTGTACACTCAATTGCAAAAAAATTACATTTGGCACATTTTTCTGAGCTTTTTTGGTGGCTTGGTTGCTTTTTTACAATATTCACTTTGGTTTCCCTCTCTCTATTTCGACATTTCAAAGCCCATAAAATCCTATCTTTGGCATACAAGTCAGGTAGGAGAGTCTTAGCTGTGGTACAAGAAAACATTTCTAAAAATACATGGTTCTCTTTAAAGACAGAAGATATCTTGGCACATATATTCTTTTGGTCAATGGCTTTGTCAAAATTGAGGAGAAATATACGCTCCCACTCCTCCAAAAGATTGAGGATATTTGTGGATGAACCCAATGAGGAGTCACATCCAGAGATTAAGGCCTCACACACATGGCAACTGTGCCTCTTTAACAACTTATCACACAACATATTGCCATATTCAGTCAAAGCACTCCTATCCTGGTCGTCAAAAACCACATCACTTTCGCATACGTCACTCCCAATGTTATACATTTCCCCACTCACATTCCCTTCATCTACTCTGTCCAAAAAATCAATAACAATATCTAACATGGACTCAACATCCACTTCACAGCACTTTTGAGGAGATAATGAATCACTGATACAACATGCATTTAGCATCAACAACACGGTAAATCGAGGACTAAGGCCACTGATGATAATCAAACGAACATTACACATCTTACCTCCATTCCTCTTTTGGAAAGCTAAAAAATGAGATCGGTGAATCCAACCTAACTCCCGTATAATTATTGCACCACAATGCGGCACAATAATTGCTCTTCTTCGATGATTGCATATTTCGCAAATAACACTCCGAATTCACTCGTGCACTCGAGATCCTTAGCAAAAATATGTCTGCCAAATTGACCACGTGAGCGAAAGTACGGGAACAATTGAAGAACGAAAAAGTCTGACGCGTCCCCCATGCCCGCTTGGGAGAGCTGCGGTCGCCGATTCTCACTGCCTCCTATAGTGATTCGAAAGAACTTAGAAGTGTCATAGGCCTGGTAGAACCTCTCAAAACCACGGTCTATCTCCAAAGACCGATTAGCAATTTCCGTCGAAGGAGGGGAAGTTCAGACGGCGGGAAAGTGGAAAGGGTAGCAGAGGAGAAAGAGGCGATTGGTTACCTCGGAGGGGAAATTTCGGCGAGGTCAAAAAAGAGAAAGTTGCTGAAGGAGTGAGGGGGAACAGGTGATTGGCAGTCTTGGAGGGGAGGTGGTTTTATGGAATGGGAAACCATGCGGTGTAGGAATGCAATTGGAGAAAGGAACTACTTTTCGTCTCCGTTCGCGGATTCCTGGTATGAGACCGTTTTGCCCAAGACTGAAACCAAATCACATCCTCGTATTCTTCCGTCTCCAACTGCTATATAAACGAGAGTAGGTCCTCGGGAGGGCGGGCCGGAACACCAAGGGCCAGAAGACACCGAGGGCAGAAGACGCTGAGTTCGCGAAGACGGCTGGAGTTTCGCGAACGTCGTTGGCGCGACAGATGTCGTTTCGGCTAAGTCCGGAGGATAAATAGTCCGCAGAGGATAAATTGTCCAAAGAGGGATAAATGGGGGGGGGGGGTATGCCCAAAAAATGCTACAACCTTACGCGACCAAGATGCAGACCATTAGTCCTCACAGGATGCGCTGAGTGTACGACGTGAGAATTATCAAAATTAATGATATGAAGGGAATCGCGAATTATAAAAAAAATGTAATATTTCTTTTGATTGAATGATTTTAGGATGTGTGTATATTAGGATGTGTGATTCGTATATTGAAATACGAAGCCACCTTGTTCTTCACTTTCCACATGGAGATGAAGTTGGTATAGAGACGCATGACCAGAAAATTACGTTCACGTATCAGCCATAGTGTGAGGGATACGACGGATCAAATGTCGAAAAAAGTGCGATTTTGGCCTCGTTATAATCGACTAAGAAGTAATGAATCGACTAAGAATATGAGTAATGTTTACGGTTTTCCAAAATGCAACGAAATATAAAATTATTTACATAGCGCACTCAGTTTAACGAGAGATGGCCTATGGTGAACATCTTGGTCTTGAAGGGATCTTAGTTATAGAGATATTACGTTTGATCGTTTATGGACGCTGACATCGAGGCCAAAATTGCACATTTTTCGACATTTTATCCGTCGTATCTTAGAACGGTTTTTTCTGGTCATGCGTTTTTAAACCAACTTCGTCTCCATGTGGAACGTGATGAATGTGGGTGCTTCGGTTTTCAATCTACGATGGTATGCACAAGATCCTTGGGTTAACATTACAATTTTTTTTATTTTTCGCGTTTCCCTTCTTACCATTAGTTTTGGTAATTCTTACGTCGTGCACTCAGCGCATACTGTGATGACAAATGGTCTAAATCTTGGTCGCGTTGGGTTCTTAGTTCAAAAGTGATAACCTCGGATAATTTTTCTATGCCGAAAATTGCACTTTTTCTACCTTCAATTGGTCGGTTAAAACGTTTTCAGATTTTAACGGTTTGTAATAGCTAAACTATGGGACGTACAAACAAACGATTCTTAAAATCGTTTGTTTGTACGTCCCTGCATCTTGGTCGCGTAGGGTTCTTAGTTCAAAAGTGAAAACCTTGGATCTATTTTCGATCCCGAAATACGCACTTATTTCTACCTTCAAATGGTCGGTTATAACTTTTTCCGATTTTGACGGCTTGTAACAGCTAAACTATGAGACCTAGGAAAAAACGATTCTCAATATTGTTTCTAATTCATAAATTCATAAGATATTCAAAAGTCTCAATAAGCCCTCAGCTTATAATGCCTACCGAAGAAAGTGAGCTTTTTATTCCCATAGAAATACCGGTTAGAATAGCTGAAGCAGTGAGAAACGTCCGAAATGTTTACTTACATATCGAATTCGAGTGCCCCTATCGGAAGGATGAAGTTGTTTGTTGAACCGGTGCGCTATATTAAACTTCCCTACCACCCGAAAATCACAAAAGGTCTGGAAAAGATATTTAAGACGGTTAACACAAAGATTTCTTTTAGTAATAATAAAAAACTAAAACACCAAGGTAAAATAGTGTCAATAAATCCGGCATATATTATAGAGCTAGATATATATATATATATATATATATATATATATATATATATATATATATATATATATATATATATATATATATATATATATATATATATATATATATATATATATATATAAGTTTGCCAGAGGAAGGCAGACGACAAACACAGAAAACAAAAAAATGATGAACACACTTACAAAGTTTCTTGATATTTCGGAGCCACTAGCACCTTGGTCGCAAGAGCGAAGACTGACATATATATATATTTACTCGCTTCGCTCGGTAGGGGCCTCCGCCCCCTACACCCCCGGTACGGCTTCGCCGTAGATTTGGGGTATTAAAAAAAATCCGGGAAAAAATTGTTTACTTTCAAGGGTTATAGTCGTCGAAATCAATTTTGAAGACTTTTATTTTGCAGTAACGTTTGAGCATCCGCCATTTTGAAAAACCTAGGCGTCATGGTTATTTAAGTTTGCATACGGTCTACGGAAATGCAATTTTTGAATTGTACCATATGAAACTTAGAAAGTACGGGGCGTAGAAAGCACCATTGTCAATCCCAGGGCAAGTGTGATTTCTAGCTTTATATCATGGGGGGGGGGTTCTATGGGTTATTTTCGTTATGTTTTGCGAAGCTGAACTACCCGTATTCCGTTGACTACGCAGTAGGCCAGGGGAACTACTTAAAGAAAAGTAAAGAGAAGGGTTGGGTTGGGTTGGGTTGGGTTGGGTTGGGTTGGGTTGGGTTGGGTTGGGTTGGGTTGGGTTGGGTTGGGTTGGGTTGGGTTGGGTTGGGTTGGGTTGGGTTGGGTTGGGTTGGGTTGGGTTGGGTTGGGTTGGGTTGGGTTGGGTTGGGTTGGGTTGGGTTGGGTTGGGTTGGGTTGGGTTGGGTTGGGTTGGGTTGGGTTGGGTTGGGTTGGGTTGGGTTGGGTTGGGTTGGGTTGGGTTGGGTTGGGTTGGGTTGGGTTGGGTTGGGTTGGGTTGGGTTGGGTTGGGTTGGGTTGGGTTGGGTTGGGTTGGGTTGGGTTGGGTTGGGTTGGGTTGGGTTGGGTTGGGTTGGGTTGGGTTGGGTTGGGTTGGGTTGGGTTGGGTTGGGTTGGGTTGGGTTGGGTTGGGTTGGGTTGGGTTGGGTTGGGTTGGGTTGGGTTGGGTTGGGTTGGGTTGGGTTGGGTTGGGTTGGGTTGGGTTGGGTTGGGTTGGGTTGGGTTGGGTTGGGTTGGGTTGGGTTGGGTTGGGTTGGGTTGGGTTGGGTTGGGTTGGGTTGGGTTGGGTTGGGTTGGGTTGGGTTGGGTTGGGTTGGGTTGGGTTGGGTTGGGTTGGGTTGGGTTGGGTTGGGTTGGGTTGGGTTGGGTTGGGTTGGGTTGGGTTGGGTTGGGTTGGGTTGGGTTGGGTTGGGTTGGGTTGGGTTGGGTTGGGTTGGGTTGGGTTGGGTTGGGTTGGGTTGGGTTGGGTTGGGTTGGGTTGGGTTGGGTTGGGTTGGGTTGGGTTGGGTTGGGTTGGGTTGGGTTGGGTTGGGTTGGGTTGGGTTGGGTTGGGTTGGGTTGGGTTGGGTTGGGTTGGGTTGGGTTGGGTTGGGTTGGGTTGGGTTGGGTTGGGTTGGGTTGGGTTGGGTTGGGTTGGGTTGGGTTGGGTTGGGTTGGGTTGGGTTGGGTTGGGTTGGGTTGGGTTGGGTTGGGTTGGGTTGGGTTGGGTTGGGTTGGGTTGGGTTGGGTTGGGTTGGGTTGGGTTGGGTTGGGTTGGGTTGGGTTGGGTTGGGTTGGGTTGGGTTGGGTTGGGTTGGGTTGGGTTGGGTTGGGTTGGGTTGGGTTGGGTTGGGTTGGGTTGGGTTGGGTTGGGTTGGGTTGGGTTGGGTTGGGTTGGGTTGGGTTGGGTTGGGTTGGGTTGGGTTGGGTTGGGTTGGGTTGGGTTGGGTTGGGTTGGGTTGGGTTGGGTTGGGTTGGGTTGGGTTGGGTTGGGTTGGGTTGGGTTGGGTTGGGTTGGGTTGGGTTGGGTTGGGTTGGGTTGGGTTGGGTTGGGTTGGGTTGGGTTGGGTTGGGTTGGGTTGGGTTGGGTTGGGTTGGGTTGGGTTGGGTTGGGTTGGGTTGGGTTGGGTTGGGTTGGGTTGGGTTGGGTTGGGTTGGGTTGGGTTGGGTTGGGTTGGGTTGGGTTGGGTTGGGTTGGGTTGGGTTGGGTTGGGTTGGGTTGGGTTGGGTTGGGTTGGGTTGGGTTGGGTTGGGTTGGGTTGGGTTGGGTTGGGTTGGGTTGGGTTGGGTTGGGTTGGGTTGGGTTGGGTTGGGTTGGGTTGGGTTGGGTTGGGTTGGGTTGGGTTGGGTTGGGTTGGGTTGGGTTGGGTTGGGTTGGGTTGGGTTGGGTTGGGTTGGGTTGGGTTGGGTTGGGTTGGGTTGGGTTGGGTTGGGTTGGGTTGGGTTGGGTTGGGTTGGGTTGGGTTGGGTTGGGTTGGGTTGGGTTGGGTTGGGTTGGGTTGGGTTGGGTTGGGTTGGGTTGGGTTGGGTTGGGTTGGGTTGGGTTGGGTTGGGTTGGGTTGGGTTGGGTTGGGTTGGGTTGGGTTGGGTTGGGTTGGGTTGGGTTGGGTTGGGTTGGGTTGGGTTGGGTTGGGTTGGGTTGGGTTGGGTTGGGTTGGGTTGGGTTGGGTTGGGTTGGGTTGGGTTGGGTTGGGTTGGGTTGGGTTGGGTTGGGTTGGGTTGGGTTGGGTTGGGTTGGGTTGGGTTGGGTTGGGTTGGGTTGGGTTGGGTTGGGTTGGGTTGGGTTGGGTTGGGTTGGGTTGGGTTGGGTTGGGTTGGGTTGGGTTGGGTTGGGTTGGGTTGGGTTGGGTTGGGTTGGGTTGGGTTGGGTTGGGTTGGGTTGGGTTGGGTTGGGTTGGGTTGGGTTGGGTTGGGTTGGGTTGGGTTGGGTTGGGTTGGGTTGGGTTGGGTTGGGTTGGGTTGGGTTGGGTTGGGTTGGGTTGGGTTGGGTTGGGTTGGGTTGGGTTGGGTTGGGTTGGGTTGGGTTGGGTTGGGTTGGGTTGGGTTGGGTTGGGTTGGGTTGGGTTGGGTTGGGTTGGGTTGGGTTGGGTTGGGTTGGGTTGGGTTGGGTTGGGTTGGGTTGGGTTGGGTTGGGTTGGGTTGGGTTGGGTTGGGTTGGGTTGGGTTGGGTTGGGTTGGGTTGGGTTGGGTTGGGTTGGGTTGGGTTGGGTTGGGTTGGGTTGGGTTGGGTTGGGTTGGGTTGGGTTGGGTTGGGTTGGGTTGGGTTGGGTTGGGTTGGGTTGGGTTGGGTTGGGTTGGGTTGGGTTGGGTTGGGTTGGGTTGGGTTGGGTTGGGTTGGGTTGGGTTGGGTTGGGTTGGGTTGGGTTGGGTTGGGTTGGGTTGGGTTGGGTTGGGTTGGGTTGGGTTGGGTTGGGTTGGGTTGGGTTGGGTTGGGTTGGGTTGGGTTGGGTTGGGTTGGGTTGGGTTGGGTTGGGTTGGGTTGGGTTGGGTTGGGTTGGGTTGGGTTGGGTTGGGTTGGGTTGGGTTGGGTTGGGTTGGGTTGGGTTGGGTTGGGTTGGGTTGGGTTGGGTTGGGTTGGGTTGGGTTGGGTTGGGTTGGGTTGGGTTGGGTTGGGGTTGGGTTGGGTTGGGTTGGGTTGGGTTGGGTTGGGTTGGGTTGGGTTGGGTTGGGTTGGGTTGGGTTGGGTTGGGTTGGGTTGGGTTGGGTTGGGTTGGGTTGGGTTGGGTTGGGTTGGGTTGGGTTGGGTTGGGTTGGGTTGGGTTGGGTTGGGTTGGGTTGGGTTGGGTTGGGTTGGGTTGGGTTGGGTTGGGTTGGGTTGGGTTGGGTTGGGTTGGGTTGGGTTGGGTTGGGTTGGGTTGGGTTGGGTTGGGTTGGGTTGGGTTGGTTGGGTTGGGTTGGGTTGGGTTGGGTTGGGTTGGGTTGGGTTGGGTTGGGTTGGGTTGGGTTGGGTTGGGTTGGGTTGGGTTGGGTTGGGTTGGGTTGGGTTGGGTTGGGTTGGGTTGGGTTGGGTTGGGTTGGGTTGGGTTGGGTTGGGTTGGGTTGGGTTGGGTTGGGTTGGGTTGGGTTGGGTTGGGTTGGGTTGGGTTGGGTTGGGTTGGGTTGGGTTGGGTTGGGTTGGGTTGGGTTGGGTTGGGTTGGGTTGGGTTGGGTTGGGTTGGGTTGGGTTGGGTTGGGTTGGGTTGGGTTGGGTTGGGTTGGGTTGGGTTGGGTTGGGTTGGGTTGGGTTGGGTTGGGTTGGGTTGGGTTGGGTTGGGTTGGGTTGGGTTGGGTTGGGTTGGGTTGGGTTGGGTTGGGTTGGGTTGGGTTGGGTTGGGTTGGGTTGGGTTGGGTTGGGTTGGGTTGGGTTGGGTTGGGTTGGGTTGGGTTGGGTTGGGTTGGGTTGGGTTGGGTTGGGTTGGGTTGGGTTGGGTTGGGTTGGGTTGGGTTGGGTTGGGTTGGGTTGGGTTGGGTTGGGTGGGTTGGGTTGGGTTGGGTTGGGTTGGGTTGGGTTGGGTTGGGTTGGGTTGGGTTGGGTTGGGTTGGGTTGGGTTGGGTTGGGTTGGGTTGGGTTGGGTTGGGTTGGGTTGGGTTGGGTTGGGTTGGGTTGGGTTGGGTTGGGTTGGGTTGGGTTGGGTTGGGTTGGGTTGGGTTGGGTTGGGTTGGGTTGGGTTGGGTTGGGTTGGGTTGGGTTGGGTTGGGTTGGGTTGGGTTGGGTTGGGTTGGGTTGGGTTGGGTTGGGTTGGGTTGGGTTGGGTTGGGTTGGGTTGGGTTGGGTTGGGTTGGGTTGGGTTGGGTTGGGTTGGGTTGGGTTGGGTTGGGTTGGGTTGGGTTGGGTTGGGTTGGGTTGGGTTGGGTTGGGTTGGGTTGGGTTGGGTTGGGTTGGGTTGGGTTGGGTTGGGTTGGGTTGGGTTGGGTTGGGTTGGGTTGGGTTGGGTTGGGTTGGGTTGGGTTGGGTTGGGTTGGGTTGGGTTGGGTTGGGTTGGGTTGGGTTGGGTTGGGTTGGGTTGGGTTGGGTTGGGTTGGGTTGGGTTGGGTTGGGTTGGGTTGGGTTGGGTTGGGTTGGGTTGGGTTGGGTTGGGTTGGGTTGGGTTGGGTTGGGTTGGGTTGGGTTGGGTTGGGTTGGGTTGGGTTGGGTTGGGTTGGGTTGGGTTGGGTTGGGTTGGGTTGGGTTGGGTTGGGTTGGGTTGGGTTGGGTTGGGTTGGGTTGGGTTGGGTTGGGTTGGGTTGGGTTGGGTTGGGTTGGGTTGGGTTGGGTTGGGGTTGGGTTGGGTTGGGTTGGGTTGGGTTGGGTTGGGTTGGGTTGGGTTGGGTTGGGTTGGGTTGGGTTGGGTTGGGTTGGTTGGGTTGGGTTGGGTTGGGTTGGGTTGGGTTGGGTTGGGTTGGGTTGGGTTGGGTTGGGTTGGGTTGGGTTGGGTTGGGTTGGGTTGGGTTGGGTTGGGTTGGGTTGGGTTGGGTTGGGTTGGGTTGGGTTGGGTTGGGTTGGGTTGGGTTGGGTTGGGTTGGGTTGGGTTGGGTTGGGGTTGGGTTGGGTTGGGTTGGGTTGGGTTGGGTTGGGTTGGGTTGGGTTGGGTTGGGTTGGGTTGGGTTGGGTTGGGTTGGGTTGGGTTGGGTTGGGTTGGGTTGGGTTGGGTTGGGTTGGGTTGGGTTGGGTTGGGTTGGGTTGGGTTGGGTTGGGTTGGGTTGGGTTGGGTTGGGTTGGGTTGGGTTGGGTTGGGTTGGGTTGGGTTGGGGTTGGGTTGGGTTGGGTTGGGTTGGGTTGGGTTGGGTTGGGTTGGGTTGGGTTGGGTTGGGTTGGGTTGGGTTGGGTTGGGTTGGGTTGGGTTGGGTTGGGTTGGGTGGGTTGGGTTGGGTTGGGTTGGGTTGGGTTGGGTTGGGTTGGGTTGGG